>CAUYLG010067956.1:0-31907 GCA_963573385.1 Cacajao melanocephalus
CAGCTACTCAGGAGGCTGAGGCAGGAGAATCGCTTGAGCCTGGGAGGCAGAGGTTGCAGCAAGTGGAGACTGTACCATGCACTCTAGCCTGGGCAACAAGAGTGTCCAACTCAAAAAACAAAACAACAACAACAACAAAAACACAGGGAAAAAGTTTTCTTTCAGAAAAGTATTTAGGGAAGTAATGAAAATATATAGATGAGTTAAATTTTCAGTGCTCATCCTAAACATGGTAAAATTATCAACTGAGAAATAAAATATTCTGCAAACCATGTTATGCACATATAAAATTTTCTTGAAGCCCTATCAAATACTTTCAAAACAAGTGTGTTTCTTCCTCAAATGTATTAGTTTCAGATTCTACTGAGTTGTCTATTTCTAATCCTAGAAAAAACATGCCATCAAGGCTCCAGATGATAACATTTGTTTCAGGCTGTGTACTGACCCTCTCATGTCCTGGCCTGCCCTTATTTGGAATCAACCTTTCTTCTCTTCCTTGTATGTATATATTGGTAAAAAGAACTTGCTGTCAGTCTCTTTCTTTCCTTTCTATTAATTACTGTTACTGAAGCATCAAAGCTTTGAGAAGTGCATTTTTTTTGCTTAAGACAAGTAGGTAAATTTGTCTCCTGAGATTAATACAGACTCTAAATAAACATAATGTTTCACAGACTAGTATTTTCCAAAATGTTCTGAAAGAACAGCAGAAATGCATCAGATAGACTTGTCCATCAAATATACCTATGTTATTTTAGAGAGCTTAATCTATTTCACAAATAACCTATTCTAAGTGACACTTACAGCTAATCATTAACAATTCAGTCTAATATTGCTACGTTATCACTCTGCAGGCACAGCAAAATTTTCACTAGTGAGGTCTGATAACAGTTTTTCAGCATTTAATACCATAGAGTTATGTTTTGTTCATTTAAGTAATACATAATGACCACTTAGGAATAGAAAGGAACCTGGATACTTTCCTTTAGAAAAATTATGAACCCAGACATAGCCAATTAGAAACAACATCTATCCTACATACACACATTTGTACATGTGGGAAATGACAAATGTACCCTACTATTCATTACAGCATAGTTTGTAATAATTGACGATTGTAAACTAGCCATATGTCAATTCATGTGAGATGGACTATACAAATTATGCTACATCTACGAAAAGAAATGCTGTGTTCTTCTGATTGTGGTTTTGACAAAAAAAATAAATAAATAAAAAGAGAGAGAAAAAAAGAAATGCTGTGTAGCTGTTAGAAAGATTAAGGAAGCTCTCTATATAACGACAGGAAAAGATCTGAGGTACAATGTTAAAGGAGAGAGACTTTACTATGTACATTTTTATTGCTGGTTTCTGAACTACATGAATATATTTCTATTAACCTTTTTTTTTTTTCATTTGTGTTTTTTCTGTTTTCTAGAGACAAGGTCTTGCCATCTTGCCCAGGCTGGTCTTGAACTTCCGGGTTCGAGCAATCCTCCTGCCTTGGCCTCTCAAAGTGCTAGGATTACTGGTGTCAGCCACTGTACCTGGCCAACTTTTTAAAAGAAATCTCAATAATTTTAAGAATTGAATTTGTTTCTTTTCTCCTATCTTCTGGGGTTGGTAAAACAAAATCAATATTGACAAGATGATAGCTACAAGTACCCATGCTCTGGTTCTCCTCGTCTTGGTCAATAAAAACGTGATCCATCACAAAACTGAGGAGTTCTGACTGGAGTCCAGTATCTGGATTAAACACCAAAGGCTGAAGGCCCTCTCTGCCACCTGTCATTAATTGGTGGCTGAAAATCATCAGAAGATCACAGAGTAACATGAAAGCCTAGAATACAAAGGAAATTCATCAGCAAAATATTACACCAATGTAATTACAACTCAACATTAATGAAAACACATGAAATTAAAACATAGTTCAATAGCAGTACCATAATACAAATTTTAAGTATTTAAATTCTAAATATTTAGTTATGATTTCCAAATTTAATAAAATTACTTTTTCTCATTAAACACTTGTCATATTTAAGCCTTTTCCTAAATACAACCTATTTATTTTACTTGGCTGTATCAACTCAAAAACAGCTCATTAAGATAGTTTGACTTGAACTTTTAAAAACATCATTTAAGCAAGGTGTTGATTACAGGTCAAAAGAACAAAATAAGTTTAACTCTGGACATACAAAATTGATATAACATTATAACAAAGATTAGAAATCAATTATATACTGTTTAATCAAATTAGCATAAATTTTGAAACTCTGTAATTCAACATAGTATAATGAAATACTTCTAAACATTCTGATGTTAAAAAATTCTAATACAGTCAATGTAGTGCACAATGATATTTCCGTCAACAATGGACTGCATATACATGATGGTGGATCCCACAAGCTTGTAATGGAACTGAAAAATTCCTATCACCTAGTGATGTGGTAGCTACATAACCCTGTGGTACAAGCCATTACTCGTGAATTTGTTGTGATGCTGTTTGTGGTGATGCCAGTCATATAATAGTATAGCATACACAACTTGTGTATAGAACCTAATGTTTGAGGATAATGAATGACTATGTTATTGACATATGTATTACTATCCTATCCTTTTAAAAGTTTTTTTTGAGACGGAGTCTCCCACTGTTGCCCAGGCTGGAGTGCAGTGGCGTGATCTCAGCTCACTGCAATCTCCTCCATCTCCCTGGTTCAAGTGATTCTCCTGCCTCAGCCTCCCGAGTAGCTGAGATTACAGGCGCGCACCACCACGCCCAACTAATTTTTTGTATTTTTAGTAGAGACGGGGTTTCACCATGTTGGCCAGAATGGTCTCAAACTCCTGACCTCAGGTGATCAACATGCCTTGGCCTCCCAAAGTGCTGGGGTTACAGGCGTGAGCCACCGCGCCCAGACTATACTATACTTTTAATCATAATTTTAAAGTGTACTCCTATTTATGAAAAAAAGTTAACTGTGGAACATCCTCAGGCAGGTCCTTCAGGAGGTACTCCAGAAGAAGGCATTGTTATCATAGGATATGACAGCTCCATGCAAAATACTGAGACTAAAGACCTTCCAGTGAGACGTGGGAGGAAGAAGACACTGATACTGATAATTCTGAAACTTTGTAGGCCTAGGGTTAATGTGTGTGTTTCTTTTTTTTTTGAGACAAAGTCCTGCTGTCACCCAGGCTGGAGTGTAGTGGCGGGGTCTCGGCTCACTGCAACCTCTACCTCCCGGGTTCAAGCAATTCTCCTGCCTCAGCCTCCAGAGTAGCTAGGACTACAGGCACGTGCTATCACGCTCGGCTAATTTTTTTTTGTATTTTTGGTAGAGATGGGGTTTCAGCACCTTGGCCACACTGGTCTTGATTTCCTGACCTCGTGATCTGCCCACCTCAGCCTCCCAAAGTGCTGGCATCACAGGCGTGAGCCATGCACCCTGCCTGTTACTTATTTTTTTAATAAAAATGTTTTTTAATTAAAAAACTAGCACTTTGAGAGGCCAAGGTAGGGGGGATTTCTTGAGGCCAGGAGTTCGAGACTAGCTTGGCCAACATGGCTCTGTCTCTACTAAAAAATACAAAAATTAGCTAGGCATGGTAGCCACACACATATAATCCCAACTACTCTAAAGGCTGAGGCAGGAGAATTGCTTGAACTCGGGAGGCGGAGGTTGCAGTGGGCCGAGATGGCACCACTGCCTTCCAGCCTGGGTGACAAAGTGAGACTCTGTCTTAAAAAATAAAGAAATAGAGAAAAGCTTCTAGAATAAAGACATAAGAAAAATATTTTTTGTAAGCTGTTTAATGTGTTTGTGTTAGGTATTATTACAAAAGAGTTTAAAAGTTAAAAAAATTAAAGTTTATAAAGCAAAAGAATTACAGTATGATAAGATTATTATTGAAGAAAAAATTTTTAATTAAATTAATTTAGTGTAGTCTAAGTGTATGGTATATAGAGAGTCTACAATGGTGTACAGTAATGTCTTAGGCCTTCCTATTCACTCACCACTCACTCTCTCTCTCTCTTCCTCTCTCTCTCTCACTCTCTTACAGCTACTTCCAGTCCTGCAAGTTCCATTCATGGTAAGTGTATCATTTTTAAATATTTTATGCTGTATTTTAGATATGTTTAGATACATCAATACTTACTATTTGTATTATAATTATCTACAGTATTCAGTATAGTAGTATTATGCAGTACAGGTTCATAGCCTAAGAAGAACAGGCTATACCATATAGCATAGGCATGTGGTAGGCAATACCATCTGTCTGTGTAAATATACTCTATGATGATCATACAACGATAAAATTGCCTAACAATACATTTTTCAGAATGTTCCCTATATCCCTGTTGTTAAGTGGTGCATGACTATAGCAGAAAACCATTAATATAAAAACCAGTATCTATCTTTAGGTGTGGATCTGAAAGATAAAAAACAAAACAAACAAAAATAAAACAAACAAAAAAACCAAGAAAAAAAAAAACAGTATCTAATAAAGCCTCCAAAAAAAATTTAATTATATAAAGAAGCTTTCAACACATTTGTACACATTATAGGTATGGTGACAAATCTGCCCTATTTAATAGACTGAGTGAAATAAACAGGTCTGATCAGTTTATTACAATGGAAAGATTTTGTTGTGGGATAACTGAGGGCTCTGATACCTCCAAACATTCCACTAACACTGCCCCCTCCAAAGTTTATTTCTATGGGAAAACACAATTTTGATATTTAGTTTGGGATGACTGTGTATCTGGCTGTCCATCTGCAACAAGAGTCCTGGCAGTTCATGCCCTGACAGCACAACCATGAAATATATTAAGATATTTAGAAAGAGCCGTTTGAAAAGAGGGGAGCATAAAGAGAATCCAGGGGGAATACTTTTTAACCAGCAGGCCATAGTTTTGGACATCACCAAGCAGGTGTGATGCAGAAACATTGGATTTGGGGTTTAAATGGCAGAGCTGGGCCAGGCGTGGTGGCTCACGCCTGTAATCCCAACACTTTGGGAGGCTGAGGCAGGCAGATCACAAGTCAGGAGTTTGAGACTAGCCTGGGGAAACTCATCTCTACTAAAAATACAAAAATATTAGCTAGGCGTGGTGGCAAGTGCCCATAATCCCAGCTACTCGGGAGGCTGAGACAGGAGAATCACCTGAACGCAGGAGATGGAGTTTGCAGTGAGCCAAGATCGTGCCACTGCACTTCAGTCCAGGCAACAGTGCAAGACTCTGTCTCAAAATAAATAAATAAATAAATAAATGGCAGAGCTTGGTATTTCTACACAGCATAAGTGTTCTAAAGACTTAAAAGAGTAAGGTTTAGGGAAGACCATCTCTGTTTCCATTTTAAGTTAAATGCTGATAACTCAATAAAAAGATTTGTGACTATTTGTAAGAAGAGATAGCAAAGGATAAGTAATACTGTATCCTTTCACCAGACTGACTCTTTCTAACGCAATATCAAAATAAGAAATAGTATGGAAAATATACATTGTTTTATACAAATGTGCTCCCCAATACAACAGTCTAATTTAAAAAACAGTTTACAGAATCACATAATGGAAACGATACTTCCTTAGCTCACCCTGACCCTCTTTGGGCTGTGCCCCTCTACAAGACATGAGGAATCTACTGGACCAATGAGATATGCCCACCTGCTTACCAAACCCCCTTCCACATCATTGTCCAAGTATAGGGACTCGGGAATTCCTTGCCCTAACAGTCCTGATGCTGTTGTCTGAGACTGCAAAGGCCTCTTCTCTAGGCACACTATATCCCCAATGTACATATTACTAGGCCCCTGGGTGGTCAATGGGCAGCTGTTTGGGTGGGTGGTATTGACAGTTTCAATATGTGGGCTGAAGTGTTCACATGCATGTGTGAGAAACTCTAACTGGGGTGGGAAGGAGCTGAAGGTAAGATGATAAAAGGGTATGCCATAGGTCAGCTCCCTAGACCTTCAGTGTTCTGATGTAGAATTCTTAGGAGTCAAAAAGTCTAAATTTCAACCTGCCCTTCCAGCTGATGACAATAAACTCGTAAAAGTAAAAGGACAGAATGTATACTATATAACAAGTTTGTTAGCTTGCTTTATAACATAAATATTCACACATCTATAGTCTTGTTCCAGGTCCACTAAATGTTAGGAATGAACATGTATACTAAGAACTGCCACCAAAAACTGTATCTTCTTAATGTTGATTAATGTATTTGAGTTGTTTTTATTGAGAGCTCTTACTGATAATTTCTTACCTGTTCTTTCACTGGAGTATTAACATTAGACAGGCACTGCTGGCAAACGGCCAAAAAGGATTTCACTGTTTTCCTCAATACCAACAAATCCTCCTGTAAGACACATTCAAATTTGCGAGCATGAATTACGGGACCATAGAAAACTGATACAGTAGAAACAATACATGGAAAACAGAAAACTGGTTTATTCTCAAGGAAATTCATATAACAAAAGTTAATGTTGAGAACCACTTCATGTAGTCATTTCTTTTATCTGTCGTAATAGAAAGGACAGCAATACTGACACTCTAAAAGTTGTATTTAGCTATGGAATATTTAGTATGATTGCTCTCAACAGATTTCCTTTATAAATATAGTTTACTTAGGTTGATTGAAATTGTTAGTCATTCCTGTGACACACATTACTGCTAGTAAAGTGAGGGAGCACAGCAGCACACTAAAAAAACTCAATTAGGCAACAAATGTGTACTGAATTTCTCTTATAGCTCAGCACTCTGCAAAATGTCAGGGGAAGAAATATAAATTTAAGACAGTGCCAGGCCCTCAAATAGTGAACATTCAGGAAGACAGACCAATTATAGAAATGAAGTGTTCACAGTTACTGTATTAACTCTAACTGTAGCCAAGTTGGAGAAACCTTCACAGGAGGATGGGCCTTAACCTAAGGTTGGATGGGTAAACAGATTTAATTAGATGGCCAGATAAGATTCCATAAGGAACATTTGCAAAGTGCAAAAGGAAATTTCAAGTTGGGTGCAGTGGCTCATGCCTGTAATCACAGCTTTGGGAGGTCCAGTGGCAGGACTGCTTGAATCCAAGAGTTTGAGACCAGCATGGGCAACACAGAAAATTAGCTGGGCATGGTGAAGCATGCCTGTAGTCCCAGTTACTGGGGAGGCTGAGGCAGGAAGATCACTAGAGCCCATGGGGTCGAGGCTGAAGTGAGACAACTGTGCCACCACATTCCAGCCCGGGTGACAGAGCAAGATCTTGTCTTTAAAATTTTTTAAATTTATCTACTACCTACAACCCATCAGGCACTGGTTTAAGGGCTTACTATTATACAGTTTAATATTTACATAGATCCTAAGAAATAGTAATTATTAACAAGGGTTTGAAATGAGGACTACCTGATACAATAGCTCATATTCTTCTGACTAATAAGTAACACTCATGCAGATATCAACATTTAAAACAGTAATAAAGAAAACTAAACTATTTAAGCTACCCTATTTTATACAGATGACAGCACTTACTTTCTCGGGATTGTCACATCCCAAATAACAACACTTCAACAATTACATACATATTTTCATTTGCTAACATGAGTACAGCATGTGGAAGGAGTGAGTTCATCTTGTGCAGAGCAGTAAAAAGAACACCCTCAAGAACTTTTCATGTTTCTGCAGATGAATATCTAATAAGTAAACTTCAACATTCTTGAAACTTCTTTACTTTTAAACATTCACAATACATTGAGAAAAACAGATGAGGGAACAGGCAACTGCAATATAGCGTAAGGAGTACTCTGGTAGAAGTGCTGGGATTACATGTGTGAGCCATCGTGCTGGGCCAGGAATAATTTAGAATGAGGGCCTGAAAATAAAATGTTGGCTCTAAAGATGTGACTAGATGAAAGATAAAGCAGTAGAATTAACAGAATTTAGGGAGTAATTGGGTAGTGGCTGTTGATGATTATGCCTTAATTTTTAGGTAGCTGCTTACTAGGATCAATTGGTGTAAGTCATCAAGATAAGAAACACAGAAACAGGCCTGATGCGGTGGCTCACGCCTGTTATCTCAGCACTTTGGGAAGCTGAAGCAGGCAGATCATCTGAGGTCTGGAGTTCGAGACCAGCCTGGCCAACATGGTGAAACCCAGTCTCTACTAAAAATACAAAAATTAGCCGGGCATGGTTGGCGCTTGTAATCCCAACTACTCCAGAGGCTGAGGCAGGAGAGATCTGCTTGAACAGGAGGCAGAGGTTGCAGTGAGCTGAGATTGTGCCACTGCACTCCAGCCTGGCCAACAGAGTGAGACCCTGCCTCAAAAATAAAACTAACAAGGATATCCAGGACTTGAACCCAGATCTAGACCAAGCAAACCTAACAGACATCTACAGAACTCTCCACCCGAAATCCACAGAATATACGTTCTTCTCAGCACCACATCACACTTACTCTAAAATTTACCACATAATTGGAAGTGAATCACTCCTCAGCAAATGCAAAAGAACGGAAATCACAACAGTCTCTCAGACCACAGTGCAATCAAATTAGAACTCAGGATTAAGAAACTCACTCAAAACCGCACGACTATATGGCAGCTGAACAACCTGCTCCTGAATGACTACTGGATAAATAATGCAATGAAGGCAGAAATAAAGATGTTCTTCAAAACCAATGAGAATGAAGACACAATGTACCCAAATCTCTGCAACACATTTAAAGCAGTGTCTAGAGGGAAATTTATAGCACTAAATTCCCACCTGAGAAGGGAGGAAAGATCTAAACTCGACACCCTATCGTCATGATTAAAAGAGCTAGAGGAGCAAGATCAAACATATTCAAAAGCTAGCAGAAGACAAGAAATAACTAAGATCAGAGCAGAACTGAAGGAGACAGAGACACAAAAAACCCTTCAAAAAAAAAAAAAAATCAATGAATCCAGGAGATGGTTTTTTGAAAAGATCAATGAAATAGACAGACTGCTAGCCAGACTAATAAAAAACAACAATGAAGAATCGAATAGATGCAATAAAAAATGATAAAGGGGATATCACCACTGATTCCACAGAAATGCAAACTACCATCAGATACAAACACCTCTATGCACACAAACTACTAAATCTAGAAGAAATGGATAAATTCCTGGACACTTACACCCTCCCAAGACTAAACCAGCAAGAAGCTGAAACCCTGAATAGACCAATAACAAGGGCTGAAGTTGAGGCAGCAATTAATAGCCTACCAACAAAAAAAAGTCCAGGACCAGATGAGGGGTTCACAGCCAAATTCTACCAGACATACAAAGAGGAGCTGGTACCATTCCTTCTGAAAACTATACCAAACAATACAAAAAGAGGGAATCCTCCCTAACTCATTTTATGGGACCAACATCATCCTGATACTAAAACCTGGCAAAGACACAACTAAAAAGGAAAATTTCAGGCTAATATCCATGATGAATATTGATGCAAAAATCCTCAACAAAATACTGGCAAACCAAATCCAACAGCACATCAAAAAGCTTATCCATCATGATTAAGTCAGCTTCATCCTGGGGATGCAAGGCTTGTTCAACATACGCAAATCTATAAACGTAATCCATCACATAAACAGAACCAAACACAAAAACCACATAATTATATCAATAGATGCAGAAAAGGCCTTCGACAAAATTCAACAGCACTTTATGCTAAAAACTCTCAATAAACTAGGTATTGATGGAATGTATCTCAAAATAATAAAAGCTATTTATGACAAACCCACAGCCAATATCATACTGAATGGGCAAAAACTGGAAGCATTTCCTTTGAAAACTGGCACTAGAAAAGGGTTCCCTCTCTCACCACTCCTATTCAACACAGTATTGGAAGTTCTGGCCGGAGGAATCAGGCAAGAAAAAGAAATAAAGGGTATTCAATTAGGAAAAGAGGAAGTCAAATCATCTCTATTTGCAGATGACATGATTGTATATTTAGAAGACCCCATCGTCTCAGCCCAAAATCTCCTTAAGCTGATAAGTAACTTCAGCAAAGTCCCAGGATACAAAATCAGTGTGCAAAAATCACAAGTACTCCTATACACCAATAACAAACAGAGGGCCAAATCATGAGAGAACTCCCATTCACAATTGCTACAAAGAGAATAAAATACCTAGCAATACAACTAACAAGCGATGTGAAGGACCTCTTCAAGGAGAATTACAAACCACTGCTCAAAGAAATAAGAGAGGATACAAACAGATGGAAAAACATTCCATGCTCAAGGTTAGGAAGAATCAAAATCGTGAAAATGACCATACTGCCCAAAGTAACTTATAGATTCAATGCTATCCCTATCAAACTACCACTGATCTTCTTCACACAACTGGAACAAAACCACCTTAAACTTCATATGGAACCAAAAAAGAGCCCGCACAGCCAAGACAATCCTAAGCAAAAAAACAAAACAACAAAAAAACAAAAAACAAAAAACAAAACAAAAAAAAAAAAAAAACAAAGCTGGGGGCATCATACTACCTGACTTTAAACTATACTAGTATACTACAAGGCTACAGTAATCAAAACAGTATGGTACTGGTACCAAAACAGAGACATAGACCAATGGAACAGAACAGAGGCCTCGGAAGTAATGTCACACATCTACAACCATCTGATCTTTGACAAACCTGACAAAAACAAGCAAAGGGGAAAGGATTCTCTGTTTAATAAATGGTGTTGGGAAAACTGGCTAGCAATGTGCAGAAAGCTGAAACTGGACCCCTTCCTTATGCCTTATACAAAGTTAACTCCAGATGGATTAAAGATTTAAACATAAGACCTAATATCATAAAAACCCTAGAAGAAAACCTAGGCAAAACTATTCAGGACATAGGCATAAGCAAGGACTTCATGACTAACAAACCAAAAGCAATAACAGTAAAAGCCAAAATAGACAAACAGGATCTAATTAAACTTAAGAGCTTCTGCACAGCAAAAGAAACAATCATTAGAGTGAACTGGCAACCAACAGAATGGGAAAACATTTTTGCAATCTACCCGTCTGACAAAGGGTTAATATC
This sequence comes from Cacajao melanocephalus, assembly GCA_963573385.1. Lineage (NCBI taxonomy): Eukaryota > Metazoa > Chordata > Mammalia > Primates > Pitheciidae > Cacajao > Cacajao melanocephalus. The sequence continues at coordinate 11,046 of CAUYLG010067956.1, forward strand.
CAGAATCTACAAAGACCTTAAACAAATATACAAGAAAAAAAAACCCCATAAAAAAGTGGGCAAAGGATATGAACAGACACTTCTCAAAAGAAGACATTTATGCAGCTAACAAACATGAAAAAATGCTCATTATCACTGGTCATTAGAGAAATGCAAATCAAAACCACATCGAGATTTCACACCAGTTAGAATGGCAATCATTAAAAAATCTGGAGACAACAGATGCTGGAGAGGATATGGAGAAACAGGAACACTTTACACTGTTGGTGGGAGTATAAATTAGTTCAACCATTGTGGAAGACAGTGTGGTGATTCCTCAAGGATCTAGAAACAGAAATACCATTTGACCCATCAATCCCATTACTGGGTATATACCCAAAGGATTATAAATTGTTCTGTTATAAAGACACATGCACACGTATGTTCACTGCAGCACTGTTTACAATAGCAAAGTCTTGGAACCAACCCAAATGACCATCAATGATAGACTGGATAAAGAAAATGTGGCACATATACACCATGGAATACTATGCAGCATTAAAAAGGATGAGTTCATGTCCTTTGTAGGGACATGGATGAACCTGGAAACCATCATTCTCAGCAAACTGACACAAGAACAGAAAACCAAACAATGCATGTTCTTACTCATAAGTGGGTGTTGAACAATGAGAACACATGGACACAGGGCGGGGAATATCACACCCTGGGGCCTGCTGGGGGAGGGGGCTGGGGAGGGATAGCAGGGGTTGCGGGGATTGGGGAGGGATAACATTAGGAGAAATACCTAATGTAGGTGACGGGGGGATGGATGCGGCAAACCACCATGGCATGTGTATACTTACGTAACAATCCTATACGATCTGCACATGTACCCCAGAACATAAAGTATAATTTAAAAAACAAAGAAACAAACTGAAATCATTAACAAAAACAAAACAAAACACCTCACAAGAACAAATGGAGTTAGCAATAGTAAAATTTTAGAGATGATGATTTGAGATCCCTAACAGATATACTAAAGATGTCTAGCAGGCAGCTGGGTATATGAGTTCAAAGCCCAAGAGAAAGAATTTGAGTAAGAATAAAGACTTGGAAGTCTTCAGCATTTAGATGGCAACATATGTGACAGAAGTAGATGAGATTGCTCAAGGAGAATACACAGAGAAAGGTGACAGCAAGTATCCTGGGAAATACCAATATTTGAAAGATGAATGACAAAGAGCTTGTGAAGAAATTTAAGAAATTACCTCAGAAGTAGAAATGAAACCAGGAGAATATGTCATCCCAGAGGTAAGAAAACATTTAAAAAATGAATAATTAACAGTGACAAATGCCACAGAGATATAAAAGAGATAAGGTTTAAAAGTGCCCCAGGGATATAGCAATTATGAAGCTGTGGGTGACCTTGCAGAGAGCACTTTCAATAGCGTTATGAGTGCTAAAGTCAGGCTGCAGTGAGTTGAAAGGAAGATAAGGAAGAAGTCAACTCTTTCAAAAAAGTATGATTATAAATAGTCGGTGAAAAATAGGATGCGGCTGCTAGAAGTCTTTTAAGGTTGATGATGGATTTTTTTTTTTTTAAAGATTTGAGAATGTTTGCTGAATGAATAGTAACTAGAAGAACAAAAAGCAAGCAGTACTATTAACTAGCTATGTGATCTCAGAAAAATTATTTTACATCTCAGAATTAAAGATTTTTAAAATCTGTAAACAAGAGAGTTGAACTAGGTATTCTGAGGGTCTATGTTACTCCGATTCTGCTAAATTAACTCTAGGACACTCAAATGTGAACGGATAGTTGTCAACCTGTAAACCTAGTATTCAAAGGAACACTGTTCCACTGTTAGTACATAAAATACTGCTTTGCATATAGTAGGTATTTAATAGTTACTGAATGAAATGTTGGTATACTTCATATGGATGTTTACCACAATTCTAGGGGCAATTTATAATGTGTTCATTTCATCAAACAATAAATTATTATTGCGTTTTAAGAAATGTTGCTGCGAGTTACCAATGTTTCTTTACTCCCTCGGATTTCTTTATTAGTATGTTAAGAAGTCTAGGGAATTAGCCTTCTTAGGAGTTGGAGGCAGAGACTGCTTTAAAGGTGGAGCACAAAGCAAATGTGTCTTATGTAAAATGATTACTTCCCCAAACCACAAATAAGTAAGCAATCTACTGATACACTAATTAACAGTAGCATTTTTTTTTTTTTGAGACAAAGTCTCCCTCTGTCTTGCTCTGTCGCCCAGGCTGGAGTGCAGTGGCGCGATCTCAGCTCACTGCAACTTCTACTTCCTGGGTTCAAGCAATTCTCCTGCCTCAGCCTCCCAAAGAACTGGGACTGCAGGCACGTGCCACCACAACCGGCTAATTTTTTTGTATTTTTAGTAGAGACGGGGTTTCACCGTGTTAGCCAGGATGGTCTTGATCTCCTGATCTGTGATCCACCTGCCTCTGCCTCCCAAAGTGCTACGATTACAGGCATGAGCTACTGTGCCCGACCTAACAGTAGTATTTTAAGAGACACTGGAAATGTGAAGGAACCAAGAAAAAGAAGAAACTAAAGGCTTTCTTTTTTTTTTTTTGAGACAAAGTTTTGCTCTTATCACCTAGGCCTGGAGTGCAGTGGTGCCATCTCTGCTCACTGCAACCTCTGTCTCCTGGGTTCAAGTGATTCTCCTGCCTCAGCCTCCCAAGTAGCTGGGATTACAGGCACCCGCTGCCATGCCCAGCTAATGTTTTGTCTTTTTAGCAGAGACGGGGTTTTATCATGTTAGCCAATCTGGTCTCGAACTCCTGACCTCAGGTGATCTGCCTGTCTCACCCTCCCAAAGTGCTGGGATTACAGGCGTGAGCCACCTACCCTGGCCAGGCTTTCTTTACTATTTTTTCCTCTTGTTTCCAGTTGGGATGGACTAAAGACCTACCTTAGCAATAAGGCTTGGCTTAGATTTGGATACAACCTAAATATTATTTGAATGCTCAAGAAAGCTAATTTAATTGTAACTAGTTAGATTCCACTGAGAGAATTATACATACTGACAGATTTGGGTAAATGAACACAAATATTATATACTTAACAAAGTTAGCTAATCTCTTATAGTAAACCTTTTGAAAAGTTGGGAAGAGAATTTAGGTTCTTGAGGATTTCAGAACTCAGTGCTTTTATTCATTCACTTGATGATGTTGACATCTTACTATATTTCATTTAAGTAGTGGGAATTATGATTCCTAAGACTATGATTTTGCTCAAGTTGAAGAAAGCTGCCATTACTGGGTCATGTGGTATTAAGTATCTTTATACATTTTCAGGGTGTTACATCAAGATTTTGAAAGAAGTTCAGGATTTGCCAATTTAAGACTCCAGTACTAAGAAAACAAAGAAGTCTCATGGAGTGAGCTTTAGTATTAATGCCCCTTAAAGAACAACAGATAATATTCAAGAGAAAAAGAAAAAGCAATATAAAAAGATTATGAATAGGGCAAATTATAAGAGCTTGTTCTAGGCCAGGCATGGTGGCCCATGCCTATAATCTCAGCACTTTACGAGGCCAACGTGGTTGGATCACCAGAGGTTGAGAGTTCAAGATTAGCCTGGCTAACATGGTGAAACCTGGTCTCTGCTAATTATACAAAATTAGCTGGGCATGGTGGCACGTACCTGTAATCCCAGCTACTCAAGAGCCTGAGGCAGGAGGATTGCTTGAACCTGGGAGGCAGAGGTTGCAGTGAGTGGGGATGGTGACAGAGTGAGACTCGGTCTCCACAAAAAAAAAAACAAAAAACAAAAAACAAAAAACCACCAAAACAACTGCTTGTTCTAAATAGGTGAAAATTAGCACATTTACTATAAATTATTTTAAAATATAAATCATTGACTGCTTTTTAATTTGAAAAAAGTTGTTACATTCCTCATATTATGGATACTGTCACTTTGCTATAATAGCTGTAATTCATAATGAAAAAAGTAAATATGCTTAACTTACACTGAAAAAATAGGAACATTTTATATGTAGTATTTCATTTTATCAGGACCAGAATGCAATAATAATAAAAGTTAACATTTACCCACACTTACTGCTTACCAGGCAGTAATCTAAATTTTTCATAGAACAACTGATCCTTACAACTGTGATAGGTATTGATATTATCACCCCTGTTTTACATATGAAGAAACAGGCAGAGATGTTAAGCAACAGGCCCAAAGACACACAGCCAGTAAGTGGCAGAGTGAAATAACAAAAACAGTCTGCCTCCAGATTGTGGTCTTAACCAGTATGCTATAATGACTCTTTATTTTTTGTTTTTTATAATGACTCCTTGATAAAATTAATACATGGGAACTTGCAGAGATGGGAAGCTAATGAAAGTAAGAAATCTGTTCTCTAGCAGAACTCCAAGGGATTCAAGAAAACTAAGAAACAAAAAAAGAAATCTAGCTGGGTGTGGTGGTTTATACCTGTAATCCCCAGCACTTTGGGAGGCCAAGGTGGGTGGATCACCTGAGGTCAGGAGTTCAAGACCAGCCTGACCAACATGGCGAAACCCTGTCTCTACTAAAAATACAAAAATAGCTGGGCATGGTGGTGCATGTCTGTAGTCCCATCTACTCGGGAGGCTGAGATAGGAGAATCACTTGAACCTGGGAGGCGTAGGTTGCAATGAGTGGAGAGTATGCCATTGCACTCCAGTCTGGGTGACAGAGTGAGACCCCATCTCAAAACAAATAAACAAACAAACAAACAAAAAGAAATCTGAAACTTGAATTACTCAAATATATTTATATATAACCAAAAAAGCCAGTCAACCCACTAGACACTAAAAAAGAATAATACAAGAACAAGGTATGCTGTTTATACAGACTGTCATTTTAAGAAACAAGAACACAATGGAATTTTACTTACACACATCCAGTTTCTAGCCAGATTATCTGGATTAAAGGGGTGGGAACTGAAGCTAATAAGTGAATATAGAAGAGTAATCTATGCTATTTTATCGTATTTCTCTTAGTCCACATGAACTGTCCTTATATTGGTGCTTCCTTTCAAATTTCTTTTTCTAAAATGAAACCAATACTTATCTTATTTTTAGAAAGCAGCATGGCATCAAAAGCACTTTTTCTGGCTGGGTAAGGTGATTCACACCTATAACTGCAGTACTTTGGGAGGGGAAACAAAGGAACCCCTGAGGTCAAGAGTTCAAGACCAGCCTGGGCAACACAAGACCTGTCTCTATAATATATCAGCCTGATGTGGTAGCATGTACCTACAGTCCCAGCTAATCAGGAAGCTGAGGCAGGAGGATCTCTTGAGCCTGGGAATTTGAAGCTGCAGTAAGCCATGACTGTGCCACTGCACTCTGGCCTGGGCAACAGAGTGAGACCCTATCTCTAAAGAAAACCAACTTTTTCCTAGAGTAGCTGTGGAAAGGAATTCAGATGGCTCAAGTAGTAAGATCACACTGAGATGTAAATGATGATATCTTGGTTATATTTTGTATCCATTTTGCGAGTAGCTTTGTTAGACTGGCTAAGGTTTTTTGCTTCCTGATAGATCTAATGAAACCAAGAATTAAAAGACTGAAACCTACATATACCCAAATATAAAAGGGCTAAAATTTTCTTCTTTAGAAAGAAAAAAAAAAAAAGAAAAAAAAAAAGGGCTAAAATAGTTTCAGTTTATCAGTGATTTACTGATAAATCTCTTAATGAGACAGGGTTTCATTTTGTCCCCCAGGCTGGAGTGCAGTGGCACAATCATAGCTCAATGCAGCCTTGACCTCCTGGGCTCAAGTGATCCTCGTCTCAGCCTCCCAAGCGGCTGGAAATATAGATGCATGCTACTACACCTGGGCTAATTTTATATTTTTTGTAGAAACAAGGTCTTGATATGTTTGTCCAGGCTGACTTTGAAATCCCAGGCTCAAACAAACCTCCCACCTCAGCCTCCCAAAATACTAGGCTTATGGGCATGAGCCACCATGTTTGGCCAGGAAGAGAAACCTCTTTCAACAAATTAAGTTGATGTTTTTAAAATACAGTTTTGTCAGCAAGATGTCAGTCATGAAAAACCCCAAATATGGAAGGCACAATTAAGATGGTGAATTTATCATATAAGCTATTTTAGAAAGAAGTTTTCCTAAAGGCACAAAGGCTCAAATTTGACATATTAGGAAGAAAAAAGATCTTAAATGTAAATTGTCCCATAAACAGTAAACTATATGATTATAGTCAGTGAAGAAAGGTATAGGAGTTTAATTCCTAAACACACACAAACACAAGTATACAGATTTTAAATGAGCGATTCCTTTTAGTTTTCTTCCACAATAGCAGCTGTGACTACAGGCACACAACACTGTGCCTGGCTAATTGTTTTTTGTCATTGTTGTGTTTTTTGTAGAGACAGGGTCTCACCATGTTGCCCAGGCTTTGTTCCACAATTTTATGTGCCTAGCAAAGGACCAAATTTAGTTGTGTTTTCACGCATAACTATGAAATACCGTTAAGATAATCACAGTCAGAAAATAAAGCCATGGAAAAAGTAGTTATTAAACACATAAAACTTTAGTTCAACATTATCTGACAAATATAGATTTTTGGAGTGGGCAGAAATAAAACAGAGTAAAGTAGTAAAACAAGGACCTAGATCAGATAAAAGTTCTCAGAATACAAAAATAAAGCCTGCTAAGAATTTAATCATCAATTTTCATGATGAAAAGGAGGCTAAAACTAAACTTCTGCTTACCCAGAATAGGCAAACAGGGTTTTCTAACTGACAAAGTTTGGTAAACAAGACGAAGAAGTTAACTTATTGGGTCACTGGCTGGCAAACTTTTTGTGTTAAGGATCAGATAGTAAATGTTTTAGGCTTTGCAGGCCATACGGTCTTGATCCAATTACTTAACTGAGTCAGCATAGCACAAAAGTAGCCCTAGATAGTACATAAATAAATGAGTATGGTTGTGTTCCAGTAAAACATCATTTACAAAAACACATCAGGTCAGATTTGGCCCACAGTCTGAAGTTTGCTGAGCCTGTACTGAGCTATAAAGCTCTTTGGAGACAAACTGTATCATGCTTCTTTGTACCTACCACAGTGACTAATATACGACAAAGCTCATTAAATTCCTTTTCACCTGAAGTAAGTTATTATCCACACTATATATAAAACAGAACTAAATTCATTCACTTGGAACAAGTGACAAAAAGAACAAGACACAAAAGGCCCCACCATTGTGGTAGGGTAAACACGATGCTGTATTTCTGGGATTGTTTTCTTGTCAAGAGTAATTGCTACTAGCATCTTTCTTCAGAGAGACAGGAGGAAAGTGTGCAACTATTGTGAATACACAACAAAACAACTATTGGATATTTAAACCCCAAATGTAATACCTAGTTTTCAGTGTTGTTGCTGCTCTTGGCGATCTGAATCCCCACCTGCTGACTCCTGCAAATGCCTCAAAGGCTAATCCACTTATGATCCAGGAACCCTTAAGCTGCCTATTGTAGTTCCAAAACATCTTCTGATTTCTTTCCTGTAGTGTACAAAGATGAAGGAAGCTAAAGGAGTCAGAGGAACAGGGGAAAAGTAGTGACTGTTAGGACCAGAGTGAGAGACTTGAATTCCCAAATTATCCCAAAAATTCAGATGGAGGACTAAATCTATCAAGCTGTATCCCAAACCTACACTAGCCATCAAGTATGTTTATATATGCCCCATAGCCTCAGGTAATAGTTTAGTAGTTTATTTTGATTTGGGCAGAAGAGAAGACTATAAAAGCAAAGACTAGGACTGTGATTTAATACCAACAAAATAACATTTACTGTTAGTTCAAACATTTCTTTCAATTTAATCTTTTCAACAAACCTATTCAGCAGTGAGTATCATTCTCATTTTATACATCAGGAATGTGAAGCTCAAGGTTAAGTACCTTGCTTATCTTGCCACAGGCAGTAGGAAGTGAAGTCAAAATTCAAAACTCAACTTTAACTCCAAAGACCATGCTCCAAAATGGTGGAAATAGAAGAACTGGGAAATGCTACTTCTTTTTTATTTTTTGAGATGGAGTCTGACTCTGTTGCCTAGGCTGGAGTGCAATGGCAAGATCTCGGCTCACTGCAACTTCCGCCTCCAAGGTTTAAGGGATTCTCTTGCCTCAGCCTCCAGAGTAGCTGGAACTATAGGTGTGCGCCACCATACCTCACTAATTTTTGTATTTTTAGTAGAGACAGGGTTTTACCATGTTGGTCAGGCTGGTCTTGAACTCTTGACCTCGTGATCTACCTGCCTTGGTTTCCCAAAGTGCTGGGATTACAGGCGTGAGCCCATGCACCCAGTAGGGAGCTTCTTATATAGATAAATCGTGTCAGGAACAAAAAGTCATTTAGCAAACACCTGGTAACTGGTACTTATTAGGAAAAAAAAATTTTTTAATTAAAATCTATAGGAAGGAAAATGCATTACTGCACCACTTAGAGGCTATAAAGTAGGATAAGGTACCTATTTCTTTTTTACTCAAGCTGACAGGAAAGGAAATTTATTACTAATTTTTCTGGAGGAAATCTCCAATCTTTGTACTACAAAATGTTCTGTTTTGTCTAAATATTCTTTTTCATGTATAATAACTTTTAAAAACAGAGATGGGATCTTACTATGTTGGCCAAGTTGGTCTTGAACTTCTGACCTCAAACAATCCTCCTGCCTCACCCTCCCAAAATGTCTAAATATTCTTAATACTGTTTTAAGCTTCTGATAAGCTTAGTTAAAACATATTTTTACATTGTAATACTTGCTATTTATAATTGATCTTCTTGGTCCTGCCTTGTTACTTAGATCATGTACTAAGGAGTTTGGATATTTGTAAATGAGGTGCTTTAAAGGCTACTCTTAGTAGGTAAAAACAGCATCCATGTGGACAGCCTGGTGAGGCTGAGGAAGCCTTATGCTATTTTCATTTGTTTGTTTGTATGTCTGTTTATTTATTTATTTTCAGATGGACTGTTGCTCTGTTGACCAGGTTGGAGTGCAGTGGTGTGATCTCTTGCAACCTCTGCCTCCCAGTTCAAGCAATTCTCCTGTCTCAGCCTCCAAAGTAGCTGGGACTACAGGTGTATGCCACCATGCCTGGCTAATATTTTTGGTATTTTAGTAGAGACAGGGTTTTACCATATTGGTCAGGCTGGATTTATTTATTTTTATCAATTTTTTTCTTTTGAGATGAAGTCTTGCTCTGTTGCCCAGGCTGGAGTGCAGTGGTGTTATCTCGGCTCACTGCAGCCTCCACCTCGGGTTCCAGCAATTCTCTTGCTTCAGTCTCCTGAGTAGCTGGGATTACATGCATGTTCCACCATGCCTGGGCAATTTTTGTATTTTAGTAGAGATGGGGTTTTACCATGTTGGCCAGGCTGGTCTCGAACTCCTGACCTCAAGTGGTCCACCCATCTTGGCCTCCCAAAGTGCTGGGATTATAGGCAGGAGCCACTCTGCCTGTCCTTATGCTATTTTTTAAAGAGGGGATTCTCTACCAGGAAGCAAGCCTCTACATATAGAGGCCCAGGAATATAGGGCTGCAAATACAACGTGGTATTCTTAATGGAATGCTGAAACCATGATTTGTAAGTTATTTTCTAAGTTGAAGATATTTATTTCTGGTTTTCAGAGGATTTTAAAATATTGAGTTGAATAAAATTTTGGAGAAGTTTAGAATTTGGTATGAATAGACACCTACTTTTACATCCCAGATTCTTTTAAAAGAATATTCTGAGAGCTGAACATGAAATGGATATTAAACAAGAACTGCAGACCAGCCAATCAGGCACTTGTTACTGAACATAATATCAACAGAAACACATGTATTAAAGAACAACTCTGGAGTCCCAGAATGACCAAAAGGAAAGGCTTAGAACTAACTAGTTAATGAACAAAATTTCCAAGAAATAAAAGGTGGGGGAAAAGATTCTGTAAGAAAAGAAGTGAAATAAAATGGTTACATGCAACTAAAAATTTGTTCCTACAAGGATCACTATTATTTCTTACCCTTGGCCTCACTCCCTTCCTCTCAAAGCAGGTAACTTGGCAGATAGGGAGGTGCTACCTGTATTTTGTTATTACAGGAATTCTGGACGAGGACTCTAGTGAGCTATCTCTTGCTCACTACTATTCTGAAGGAGTGGTTAGGAAAGACGAAAGAAAGAGCTACAGAAAGCAGCCTGTAGATTTTTCCACATCTCAGCCTATTTCTAGCACATTTCTAGGAATGCATGTTTGTGGGAATAACAAGGTTAAACAGGTCTTCTCATGGGGTTTGGCCACCATCAGTCCCACCTTCACCCTTACTGCTCTTTTCTCCAGTCTGTTTGGAGGTCAACAAGCTGGAATTTTCAGAGGAGAACCTTTAGTCAAGACAGTGATGGAGGAACAAATTTTACAGCTGAACACCTCAATAATGATTGGATTTGTGGCTACCTAGGGTATGTTGACTTTCCTTTTTTTTTTTTTTTTTTGACAACTCACTGAGCAGGTATGTTGACTTGCTTTGACATAAAGGATTAGAAACAGGGCGAGGGTCCAGAGGTAGGGATGTTTGGCCCAGCCTTTCCCTACTGCAGTCTAAAATAGAAACATGCAGGGTAAGGCAGAGAGGAGCACAAATATAAGACTATAGAAAGCAGGACAGCTCCTCTCAAGAGAGAAAAAAATATAACGATAAATTCTAGATCCCCAGGCCAAGAAGGCAATAGGGGCATTATTTTAGCCCTAACTTTTTTTTTTTTGAGACGGAGTCTTGATCTGTTGCCAGGCTGGAGTGCAATGGCATGGTCTTGGCTTACTGTAACCTCCACCTGCCAGGTTCAAGTGGTTATCCTGCCTCAGTTTTCCAAGTAGCTGGGATTATAGGCACGTACCACCACACCCTGGCTTAGTAGAGTTGGGGTTTCATCATGTTGGTTAGGATGGTCTTGATCTCCTGACCTTGTGATCCACCCACCTCAGCCTCCCAGAGTGCTAGGATTATAGGTGTAAGCCACTGTGCCTGCCCATTTTAGCCCTAACTCTTATCTATCTGATTCTTTAAATGTCTTTTGCTACAAAGAAAAAACGCAGGCTGCTTTTACAGAACAAGCACTAGGGGGCACTGGAGCAAAGTATACTGAGCATGACCTGTAAGACTGCCCCAGAGGTTCCAACTCTGGAAATTAGGTGAACAGAGGAAATACTCATTGGTGAAACCTAGTGCATTTCCATTTCAAATAACGATCTAAGCTTTTCCTTAATGTACTCTTCTCATATACTTCATTTAATAGTGTTAAATAAGTTAAATTATAACTTGAATTTAAACTTAAATTATAACTACCATTCATAATTTCCTGAGTGACGGTGTTCACGACAATAGGAGAGAAAAATAAATTTTAGAAAGTACTCTTTAAAAAGCAATTTGGCAGTATGTATCAAGAACCTTAAAAATATAAACAATCACTGATCTAGCAATTCCATTTCTAAGAATACAAGATGAAACAATGAAAAACATACAACAAGCTTTTGCACCAGAATGCCCACCACCACAGCATTATTAGTAAAAATATTTAAACCTAAATATCAAAGAGAGGTAAAATAAATTATGGTATAGCTACAAAACGGACTAGGCATATATTAAAAATATTCTCTATAAAATTTTCTTAGTAACTGAAGAATATGTGTTACTTGAAGAGAAGATACAATTGAAAGTACACTGTAATCTCAATAAAATTACAAGAAAAAGTACTAGGCCAGGCTCGGTGGCTCACGCCTGTAATCCAGCACTTTGGGAGACCAAGGCAGGTGGATCATGAGGTCAGGAGATTGAGACCATCCTGGTTAATATGGTGAAACCCTGTCTCTACTAAAAATACAAAAAATTAGCTGGGTGTGGTGGTACATGCCTGTAATTCCAGCTACTTGGGAGGCTGAGGCAGGAGAATCGCTTGAACCTGGGAGGCGGAGGTTGCAGTGAGCAGAGACTGCACCACTGCACTCCGACCTGGGCAACAGAGCGAGACTCAACCTCAAGAAAAAAAAAAAAAGAAAAAGAAAAAGAAAAACTACTAGAAGAAAACACACCAAAATATTAACAGTGGTTATCTACAAATGGTAAGATTCAGTTTTGTTTACATTAACATTTTTGTATTTCTTCTTATATGATGAGCATATGCTCATGTAGGAGAGCTCAAATATATAAGAACAATTCTACCTTGTATTTTATACCAAAAAATAAGCATAGTTTATTGATAAAAATATAAGTGACCTCTAGAGAGATTTAAACATTTCTATAAATATATTAATAACTACAGAAAGAAAAACAGATAGTGGTCAGCTGGCTTGCTCCCTATCCAAATGACCCATTTCATTTTAACATTTTCTCAACAAAGTAAAACAAAATTACTTCATGTAATAAACTTTCAAGTTGCTTTTAAATGACCAACGTTACAAATATTAAATACACTTAACATTTATAAATATCCCAATATCTACCATATTACATTTAAACCTCAGGAAAAAAATTAAGGGAAAAAAAGGACAGTTTTAGGTATATTATAACAGAAGACTTCCACATACTGTTAGTCCTGACATCACAAACGGAACCACTTAAAACCACAGTAACTTCTCATCTACATGGCTTTCGGCATACAGAATGCTGAAAGAAATCTAGTGATGTGACAATACCCAACTGATCAGTAGACATTGCTAATTTGTGTTCCGTAAGGAGTCAACCAATATGCCCTTAGAAAATTTGTTAAAAATTAAAAAAAACCCACCACCACAAAAGTCTGCAGAATTAGTTGTATCAAAAGCTCAATAATACAAAAATTTAAAGAGTGATAACAGAAAGACCACTAGGAAGATTCAAAAGACTTATGCCCTAAGTCTGTGATCTCAGACAAGTCCCAATCCCTGGAAGGCTCAGGTTCCTTACCTATGCAGTAGGATTATGATAACATCTACTTTATAGGATTATCACCAGGAGTTAATTAAATTAAAACATTTCAGTTCATGTGATTTATAAATTGTAAAACACAGGTTCAGGTGCAATGGCTCATGCCTGTAATCCAAACACTTTGGTAAGCTAAGGCGGGTGGATCATTTGAGGTCAAGAGTTCGAGACCAGCCTGGCCAACATGGTGAAACTCTGTCTCTACTAAATACAAAAATTAGCCGGATGTGGTGGTGGGTGACTGTAATTCCAGCTACTCAAGAGACTGAGGCAGGAGAATCATTTGAATACAGGAGGCAGAGCTGGAAGTGAGCTGAAATCATGCCACTGAGCTCTAGCCTGGGCAACAGAGTGAGACTCTGTCTCAAAACAAATAAACAAAAAGGAAAACACTAATAAGGTAATGACAACAACAAAGTCCCCTCCTGTGCTTCAGCTATTTTTTTCTTTTTTTTTGAGAGAGTCTCACTGTGTTGCTTAGGCTGGAGTGCAGTGGTACAATATTCGATCACAGCAATCTCCACTTTCCATGGGTTCGTGCAATTCTCCTGCCTCAGCCTCCTGAGTAGCTAGGACTACAGGCATGCATCACCACACTTGACTAATTTTTATATTTTTACTATAGGAAGGGTTTCACCCTGTTGGTCAGGCTGGTCTCGAACTCCTGACCTCAAGTGATCCGCCTACCTTGGCCTCCCAAAGTGCTACGATTACAGGCATGATCCACCACGCCTAGTCCGAAAGATAATTTTTTTTTTTTTGAGACAGAGTCTTGCTCTGTCGCCCGGCTGGAGTGCAGAGGCAGGATCTCGGTTCACTGTAACCTCTGTCTCCTAAGTTCAAGTGATTATCCTGCCTCAGCCTCCCGAGTAGCTGGGGCTATAGAAATGCACTGCCGCTGGGTGCGGTGGCTCACGCCTGTAATCCCAGCACTTCAGGAGACTGAGGCAGGTGGATCACGAGGTCAAGAGATGGAGACCATCTAGGCCAACATGGTGAAATCCCGTCTCTACTAAAAATACAAAAATTAGCCGGGTGTGGTGGCACGCGCCTGTGGTCCCAGCTACTCGGGAGGCTGAGGCGGAAGAATCACTTGAACCCAGGAGATGGAGGCTGCAGTGAGCCGAGACTGCGCCACTGCACTCCAGCCTGGTGACAGAGCAAGACTCCGTCTCAAAAAAAAGAAACACACCGCCACAACCAGCTAAATTTTCTATTTTTAGTAGAGACAAAGTTTCACCACGTTGGTTAGGATAGTCTTGACCTCTTGACCTCATGATCTGCCCACCTCAGCCTCCCAAAGTACTGGGATTATAGGTGTAAGCTACTGTGCCCGGATGAAACATGAATTTTTAAAGTTTGGATGTGTCTTAAAAATTCATGCTTTCTTCCTTCAGCACCTCTTGGGAAAAAAAAATTAATCCTTTTGAAGATTATAACTTAAGAGTATCATTTTAAAATTACAGACAGAACTGATGTACATGATTACTGAATACACCTTGGACTTTAAAAAAAAAACCCAAAAATTTCAAAATGAAAAGAAATAACTTGAGAGACAAATATCTAAGTAAAAAAAATTTCACATATGATATAAATGCACCCACAAAACTATAAATGCAAATCAAATGAATAAAGCACGTAACAGATGCTGCAGCACTCTTTCTGGCATAAAGAAAATCAGTGGGCTGGGGGTGGTGGTTCATGCCTGTAATTCCAACACTTTGGGAGGCCAAGATGGGTGGATCACCTGAGGTCAGAAGTTTGAGACCAGTGTGGCCAACATGGTGAAACTCTGTCTCTACTAAAAATACAAAAATTAGTCAGGCGTGGTGGTACACCCCTGTAATCCTAGCTACTCGGGAAGTGAGGCAGGAGAATTGCTTGAACCTGAGAGGCAGAGGCTGCAGTGAACAAAGATCATGCCATTGCACTCTAGCCTGGACAACAGAGCAAGACTCTGTTTCAAAAAAAAAAAAAAGGAGCCAGGCGTGGTGGTGCATGACTGTAGTCCCAGCTACTTTGGAGGCTGAGGTGGGAGGATAAGCTGAGCCCAGGAGGTTGAGGCTTCAGTGAGCCATGACAGTGGGCAACCAGAGTGAGACCTTGTCTCAAAAACCAAACCAAATCAGTTCTGGAAACAAAATCTGCATTGCCAATGAAATATGTAGTATGACTAATGACAAAAACAAAATTATCTTTTATTAGGATAATGTGTTAGACAAAAATAGAGAGGTAAGGACTTTCAAAATAATTCTGCTGTAACAAGATTTAAAAATAGAGAATATCAAAGAAGTAGATTTGAGAATAGAGATTCTCATGCCAATTATGGAATATAGTTGTAAAAAGACAAAATTTAGGCTGGGTGCAGTGGCTCACACCTGTAATCCTAGCACTTTGGGAGTCCGAGGTGGGTGGATCACTTGAGATCAGGAGTTTGAGATCAGCTGGCCAACATGGTAAAACCCATCTCTACTAAAAATACAAAAATTAGCTGGGTATGGTGACATGCGCCTTTAATTCCAGCTACTTAGGAGACTGAGGCATTAGAATCAGTTGAACCCGGGAGGTGGAGGTTGCAGTAAGCCAACACTGCCCCACTGGACTCCAGCCTGGGTGATAGAGCAAGACTCTGTTTCCAAAAAAAGAAAAAATTTAAATTATTAATAGATTTACAATGAGGAATTAACCATCTATTATGCTAAATTTTTAGGAAAGAATATATTCTAAATTTACTAACTGCAATTATCAGTATTTAGTCAAAATACAAGTAACAACAAAAATGATGCCTGTAAAAAAAATCTAAAAAATCAGAAGAGTAATAAAAGTAATAGTGTATTATTATTAAACCCTTCCTATCAAATTTTAATACATAAATTCAGTCTCCTTTAACTTTATCAAATTAAAGAACATTTCAAAAAAACATGAAAATGTAACATGGTTGCTTTTGTTTTTGTTTTTTTGAGACAGTCTTGCTCTGTCACCCAGGCTGGAGTGCAAGTGGCACAATACTGGCTCACTGCAACCTCTGCCTTCCAGGTTCAAGTTCAAGTGATTCTCGTGCTTCAGCCTCTAACTAGCTAGAATTACAGATGTGCGCCACCAACGCCCAGCTAATTTTGTATTTTTAGAATACAGTTTTAAAGTGGCTTTTATTACTAATAAAAAGGTTAACTTATTTTTGCTTTTCAAGACTGAAATTACTAACAAAAGAGAAAAACCAAGAAGCTAATATATTACCATTCTTCTAATTTAAAAAAGTTAAAAATCCAACTACTTTTCACATGCAGAGATCCTCAAATTATTACTCACGAAAAAAAAGAAAAAAATTCTTATTCTGAAAAAATAACACTCCATATCAAGCTGTTGGTTCTATATGCAAATGCATTAATCATATTTACTGGTTAAGCAGCTTCTGTTTTGAAGATACACAAATATACTAATATCTTTATTTGGTTCTTTATCAAATGTTTGCTTTTTACTCATGTTCAAGCCTCTCATTACATGAAATAACTGAAACATTTACTTTATATTTGTATCAGATAATTACAATATGAACTATTTTTTCTCTGATTCTCTTCATGGTTGTTTTCTTTTCTTTCTTTCTTTTTTTTTTTTTTGAGACAGAGTCTTGCTCTGTCGCCCAGGCTAGAGTGCAATGGCATGATCTTGGCTCACTGCAATCTCTGCCTCCCAGGTTCAAGCATGCTCCGTCTCAGCATCCCCGAGTCGCTGGGATTATAGACATGCACCACCAAGCCCAGCTAATTTTTGTATTTTTAGTAGAGACAGGGTTTCACCGTGTTGGTCAGGCTGTTCTTTAACACCTGACCTTGTGATCCACATGCCTCAGCCTCCCAAGTGCTAGGATTTCAGGAATGAGCTACGGAGCTCAGCCTTGAGTGATATTTTTGCTGTGTACTCACTTTTCTTAAGATTTTACTTGTGGAATATTCTTTAAGGCAAGTTCCTTCAGAAGAGATTTAGATATGATTCTGTTAGGTGTTTGGGGATACCACCACTATAGAACACTTAATCAAAATCTCAACTTCTTTTGTTTAACCATAAAATTATGAATTCATGTGAAAACCTAGGCAAAAGCTAAGTCATAGTTATAAACTTTAATAGGATATTAATTTTTCCTCATTTTAACGAATGACAAATTTTTATTTTTATTATTTATTTATTTAAAAGATGCGGTTTCACCATGTTGGTCAGGCTGGTCTCGAACTTCCGACCTCAGGTGATCCACCCACCTTGGCCTCCAAAGTGCTTGGATTACAGGTGTGAGCCACCACGCCCGGCCTAATCAATGACAAATTTGAAGACAGATTTTTTTCCATATAATCCCTCAACCCCTAAATGGAACTGGAGTGGGTTTATTTCTAGTTCACCCCTGTGCTGAGAGTAGTACTTTAGGATCTCAAAATTTTCATGGAGATGTGGCCACCTATGATACATTCTAACTGGAAGGACCTTCGACTATCTACATTAGAAAAGATCCTCAAGGTAAAGCTGGCTTCAGTGCCTTTTTTTGGCTTTCTTGATCTTACTTTCATTTAATCCCTAGCCCACATTTTTCTGTTTTGCATGGTCATAGATACATTAAAAAAAAATTTTACCCAACATTTAAGTTGTTTTTAACTTCAAGAAGGTTGTTCGCTTTGTGTCCCTATGTATCATATGCTAGAATCAAAAGCTACATATTAATTCCTTTCAATGATGTTATTCCTTTTTTTTTTTTTTTTTTTGAGATGGAGTTTTGCTCTTGTCACCCCGGCTGGAGTACAATGATGAAATCTTGGCTCACTGCAACCTCTGCCTCCTAGGTGCAAGTGATTCTCCTGCCTCAGCCTCCTGAGTAGCTGGGATTACAGGCATCTGCCACCACACCTAATTTTTGTATTCTTTTCTTTTTTTAGATGGAGTCTTGCTTTGTCACCCAGGCTGGAGTGCTGTGGTGTGATCTGGGTTCACCGGAACCTCCACCTCCCAGGTTCAAGTGATTCTCCTGCCGCAGCCTCCCGAGTAGCTGGTGATAAAGGTGTGCACCACCATGCCCGGCTAATTTGTGTATTCTTAGTGGAGACGAAGTTTCACCATGTTGGCCAGGATGGTCTTGAACTCCTGACCTCAAGTGATCTGCCTGCCTCGGCCTCCTAGAGTGCTGGGATTACAGGCGTGAGCCACCGTGCCCAGCCTCAGTGTTATTCTTTTTAATAGCATGTTACCTATAAGAGTTCTTATGTCAGCCGGCCGCGGTGGCTCACGCCTGTAATCCTAGCACTTTGGGAGGCCAAGGTGGGTAGATCACCTGAGGTCAGGAGTTCAGGACCAGCCTGGCCATCATGGTGAAGCCCCATCTTGTTTTTTTTTTTTTAAAAAGAGTTATTGTGTCGACTACAGTGATTTTTTAATAAGAATTTTTAATCCCTGGGTGTGTGTAGATATATATAGATATCTATATATCTATATATCTCTGTCTATATATGTACAAACAAATATGTGTCTTTTGCTTGAAGATTTTGGCTCTTCCCAAAGAGGTAATATATACTTACTAATAAGATAAACCAAAAACTGGTAATAATAATATATTTTATTAAATATTATAATTTATATTATACAATAACTAATAATAAATTATTAAATAGTTATGCAAGGTTATTATTTCAGTAATAACCCTTCTGCCTACAGAAACTCTTACTTACTTTGGAAGGAGAACCATCTGTAATTTTCACCAACTGCCAAAGAATCGAGTAATGGGAACACTGCAGTGCTTGCACGACTATCTGTATCAAATGAAAAAAAAAATTTAATGACAAACTAAAAAAATGAGATAATCTGTTTGCACAGTGCTAAGATAATATTTATCACAGCTGTTATTTTATAGTAAAGCTTCAAGTCCAAATTTTTGTATAATTAATGAGAAAGTATAAAATATTTGGTTACAAAGGACAAACGAATAGATCAATCTGGAGAATAAAGACATAACATATGGAAATAAATATACATTGAAATAGCACTATGTTTAAACAAAAATGTAGTGTCATGAATATTTTACTTAACCAAATTTTTAAAAAGTAGACTTATGAAATTATTTTTATCCAAATTTTATAGTTGAAATATCTGAATCTAAAATATTTACCCACATTTTCTAAAAAATTTCTACTTGTTTTGAAGTATTTTAATGTGAAAATAATCGTATCAAAAAGTACATTTTATAAGTATAAAGCTTAATGAATGTAAAGCAAAAGTACCTGTGTAACCACCACCCACATCAAGAAATAAAACATTGCCAGCATCTCCTCCCAATATATCTTTCTTCTGCCAAGGGCAACAGTTATTATGAATTATTTGGGAATTGGTGTATTTTAACTCCCTAAGTCTGCTCTCCTAAAGTTTTTTATGCATACTGTTGAACAATACACAAATGTAATCATACAATATGTATTAAACTTTGAGTCTTTTTTCATTTAACATGTATGTTTCAGATTTATATATGTTGCATGTACCTAGAGTTCATTAGTTTTTAGTTCTGTGTAATATTTAGAATACCCCCTATTCATCTATCATTGATAAACTTTTACACTGCTTTGAGTTTTAGGCCATTATGGATAATATTGTGATGAACATGCTTATATATGTTTTGCATTGTTACAATATATTGTTTTCATTGAAGTACATGAAGAAAATTCAGTCTCACAAAGTAGTTTGGAAAAAGGTATATTTTAATAACCTTTGTAGAGAACATGGATATTCCTAGGTATGACACCAATACTCCACAGCACACTTGCAAGATAGTGAAAGTGAAAAAAAAGCAAACAACATCTTGATCTTACCATGAAAACAGTTTTAACTTCATGGACCTGTCTTGGAAACCCCCCAAGGATTCACAGACCACACTTTGAGAATATCAATATTATTAGGTATGCTTTATTGCAATAAGATACATCAAGTATTAAAACAAAAATGTAGTAAAAGATCTACCCAAATTGGAATTCTCTTTTATGTTATAATATTTGATCAATTTTACTTTCCTAAATTCTGATATTTGTTTCTCTGGAAAATAGAGACAAAATCCTATTCCTATCCAGCTGTAAGAATAGGACTGCTGGTTCATACAGTATGTGTTTGTATAATGTTATTAGATATTCCCAAACTGTTATCCAAAGTGTTTGCAGCTACTCGTCATTGACAGTTGCCGTGTCTTTATGTTTCTACCAACACTTGATATCACATTGCTTTAAGTCTGGAAATTCTATTACATATGGGTATTGGTTTTAACTTACATTTCTCTAAATACAATGAGGAGGAGCATTTTTTCTTTTACTTTTTTTTTTTGAGATGGAGTCTTGCACTGTAGCCTGGGCTGGAGTGCGATGATGCAATCCTGGCTCAGTGCAACCTCCGTCTCCCGCGTTCAAGTGATTCTCCTGCCCCTGCCTCCTCAGTAGCTGGAATTACAGGTGCCTGCCACCATGCCTGGCTAATTTTTGTATTTTTAGTAGAGATAGGGTTTCACTATGTTGGCCAGGCTGGTCTCAAACTCCTGACCTGGTGATCTGATTGCCTTGGCCTCCCAAAGTGCTGGGATTATAGGTGTGCGTCACTATACCCGGCCACTTTCTCATTTTTTATTGGCATTTGAATTTCTGTTTCCTGAAACATCTATTCAAGTATTTTGTCTCTGTTTTCCAGAAAGATAAATATCAGAATTCAGGAAAGTAAAACTGATAAAGGATCATAATATAAAAAAGAATTTCAATTTTGATAGGTCCTTTTTTTTTTTTTTTTTTTTTTTTTTTTTTTTTTTTTTTGCAGAGTGTCAATCTGGAACCACGGCTGTGTGCAGTGGCGCAATATCGGAGGACGGAAACCCACCCCACCTGGGTT
>CAUYLG010067957.1:0-34826 GCA_963573385.1 Cacajao melanocephalus
ATTCTAGCCTGGGCAATAGAACAAGAATCCCGTTCTCTCTCCCTCTTTCTCTTCCTCTTTCTTTCTCTCGTACATTCTTTTTTTTCTTTCTTTCACTCTCACTTTCTTTCCTCTCTTTTTCTTTCTTTCAAAAAATAAAAAGAATTCTTACAACTCAACAATTAATAGACAATAGCCCAAATTAAAAATGAGTAAAGAATTGAAATAGCTACTTCTCCAAAGAAGGTCTCAACATGGCCAAATGTCAATCAACTAACAAATGAATAGGAATGGAGTACTGGCTCACCTTCCTCTCCTTTGTCCTGCATCTCACTCAAGGATGTATTGAGTAAAAGAGGTATGGGGGAACAACAACAATTTCAGTGGTTCCTTGATTTTCCAATGTGGTTACTTCTCATTTTGTGTGTGATTCTGTCTATTATAATGCAGGGAAGTCAGTCCATATATATCACTTAGCACCCACTGGAAGGTTAAAACTCTTCCCCTACCTGCAAATTGAGTGCGTAGACTTTCTCTAGATAATATACGAATTTATTTTATTTTAGATTCAGGGGTACGTGTACAGGTTTGTTACACAGATATATTGCATACTAGTGGGGTTTCGGCTTCTAGTGTACTCGTCATTCAAATGGTGACCATTGTACCCAACAGATAATTTTTCAACCTTCACTCCCCTTCCAACCTCCCCACTTTGGGAGTCGCATTGTCTATTGTTTCCATCATTATGTCCATGTGTACTCAGTGTTTAGCTCCCACTTATAAGTGAGAACATGTGGTATTTTATTTTCTATCTCTTAGTTATTTCACTTAGAATAACAGCCTCCAGCTCGTCCATGCTGCTGCAAAGGATGAAAATTATTTTGTTCTTTTTTGTAGCTGCCAATGCACTGTTTTCATTCCCTACTTTTAGGATACTTACTCTCTGGATGGCCTTCGGCTTTTCCTAAATTTCGCTTCCACATATCACAGATATTCTCTAAAGTCCCAAAATCTTGGAAAAGGAGGTTACCCTGAATGAAGACCACGGCAAAGTCTTGAGTAATTAAATGGAGGAGCAAAAACATATCCTCAGCTCTGCTGGTATGAATTGGAAACCCTGCGGGATTAATAAACAGGCTTTTCTTGCTGTTGTTTGAGGCGGCTACTGTGAGTAGGAAGATCACCTTTCCTTGCCTCTCACATCATCCATTTCCTTTACATCACAGTCTTGGGAAAGGGGTTTATGAAATGGATGGATAAATAGGTAGGTAGAGTAAACATGTAGATTGCACATCCATAGAAAGAGGAATGATAAGGAAATCAGCATTTCTATAATCAAGGTGATACAGGAGCTAGAAAGAATTATTTAGGCAAATAGTGAGGGTAAAGGGGGTCCTCAGCAAAGCTTTCCTTTTAACAAAATGCAGCCCCCAAATCATTTATTTTCTAATAAAAAGCAGCTGTAAAATTGAGCTGCAAACATAGATAAGCAAGCTGGAAGCTCATACCGATGAATGCAGGCAGCTGTGCCAATAGAAAAGGGCTACCTGAAAGCTGGGTATGGTCAACATGGAAGCTCCCTTTTCTTTGTCACCACATAGTAAACAACCAGGCAACGTGATGCCGGCCAGCTAGAGAACACACCTGCATAATGAAAGTTAGGATGGGGTGGTCAGCTTCTTCTTGCTCTATGCAAATGGCACACCTGGGTCTGACCAATCTTCTGTGCCCTATGTAAATCAGAGACCATCCCCTCAAACTCCTTTATAAAACCTCTGCATTTCCCCAAGGAACTGGCAATGCATTTTCTCCAGGACCCTTCTCTGCATCCCTCTCTTCTCTTCTTTTGCCTATTAAACATCTGCTCTGATCCTCACTCTGGTGTGTCCGCGTCCTAGTTTTCTGTGGCTATGGGACAACGGACCTCCGGTATCACCTCAGACAAATGACACCGCTTCAAAAGTTCCTCTGCTTATTCAGTTAAAACTCAATCAGAATTAGTCTTAATATTTTACTCACTTGAACAACCCTTATGACTGTTTCACAGACCTTCAATTTAATATTTCTTTTGTTTGTTTTT
The DNA here is from genome assembly GCA_963573385.1 of Cacajao melanocephalus. NCBI lineage: Eukaryota > Metazoa > Chordata > Mammalia > Primates > Pitheciidae > Cacajao > Cacajao melanocephalus. The sequence continues at coordinate 2,060 of CAUYLG010067957.1, forward strand.
TTCTAGTACATAGTGTGACTTCTCTGGATTTAAATGTATATTTGACGTATTTTGAGATGTATATGGCCAGTTTTTTCTCTTGAAATAGACTTTTTTTCAGAGTAGATTCTATGCTAAAAACTGAGGTAACCACTCCATTTCACTGCAACCCATAGGCAAAAATGATCATCCCCATGTTCATACAGAATATTGAAGCCTACATATGTTTTTTTTTTTTTTCCCCCGTAGGCTGTACAGTGTGGCCAAGCTGAGATTTCAACCCTGATATCACTTGCTCTGAAACACCAGCTGTTTGTCATATAACAAGAAAGGCTTTGAGACTGTGTGTGTGAGTGCACACATATGTGCATACAAGGCCCTCCCTGCCCTACAAATCACAGAACAGCTACTAGAAGGAGTGGGGTTAAGGAGAATCTTGCATTGACTTACAAGCAAATGAACAAGAAAATGAAATTGATGTGGCCCCCAGTTTCTGGCTGACATTTGTTATTCTCATGTCTTCTTTCATGCAGATCTTGAATGAACAATGGAAGCAGTATACCAATATTTCTGAAGGTGAGGTTTTCCGCAGCAACAGCCCCCATAAAATTGCAACTAGTCACACCTGGGATGACGTAGCCATTCTAACATGCTTTATTTCCTCCCATGGCACGATCATCATCTGACATTTTGGGTTGCACTTACTTGTTTTCATGTCTGATTCTAGCTGAAATACAAGTAAGTTCCTAGAAGGCAGAAGTGTTCATTTTTATTTCTAAAGCATATCACAGTATCTGACACAGAGTAGTGCTAGATAAATGCATTTGGATTCAAATTAAATGTTTCTGTCACTTGAAACATGGCAGTAGATGGTGCATTATAAGGGAATGTGCTAACTTCTCTTCCTGGGTCCACCAGGGGCATGGTTTCAAAGGCAAGAACTTCCCAGAGACATGCCTGACCTGCCTTCTTTGACGTCCCCATCCGGAAGCTTAGAGGTCTTTGTCTAACTTTCACACGCACCATCGGGAAGGTAGACTGCCCAGGTGAGCTGCTTCTGTTTAGAAAGTCTGTGAAAAGCTATGGGAGGACTGTGGGCCAAACAACCAATTCGATGTCAAAGTCAAAAAATCAATCACTCCAGTGGAAGTTTGAAGGAACCCTTATGGGACAAGAACTTCAAAGGGGCAGGACTAACTCCCAGATTGAAAGACCCCCGGCCCCTCACCTGTGCGGATTTTCCCTCTCTGGGATCCCCTTCCACCGCAGCGTGGGAGCTCGCTTGCTCTCTGTTTCTCTTTCTCTTCTCTGCCTGGTAAATCGCTTTTCTGCAAAACTCTTTGGGTCTGATATTTACTTGAACGAGCCCACTGCACCTCCAGGGCCTCTTCCCCTATTCCTGGACAGGGGAACCAAAAACCTGAAACATCTGGTTACAACTGTATATGTGACTCAAATGAAATCCCTTTCACCTCTAGGCCTAGGAGGTCAGCTTTATGAAAAACTTCAAAATTTAAACAAGTGATAGTTATCCATTTTCATCCTTATCCATATTCTTGCATGTCTGTTTTGCTCACCATTTCTTCCCATGGGAAGTTGCTGAATATAAACATATAAAATAGTTCAGAAAAAAAAGAAAAAACATAAACAAAATGAAACCAAATGTATGGTCATTTACATAGGTTTTCTCAAGTCCACTAATAAATAATCTAGACAATTTGAAATGAGTTCACAGTCCTAAGACTTGACATTCATCTTTTTACCAGCATTCTATCACCAACAGTGATGTACTTGTGCTTTATCAAATCCACATATAACTAGACTCAATATTTTAATCCCATGATATTTAGGAGAAACGAAGGACAATATTTGGTTGAATTACATGAGACAAATCAGTTAAAAAACAACAAGCTATTTAGGAACGAATTTCTCCTGGAATTCTCATGCTGTAGTTTCAGAGCCAGTACCACTGTATGTTCTCTATAATCCAATTTCTTTTAAAATGGCTTTCAGCTTCCTTTTTCGTGCACTATTGATGTTAAGCATGAAGGAATGCAAACACTTGCACCATCAAAAGCAAATAGCATCTTACCACCCAGAATGCCCTGGCATGAGTCCACAAAAGCAAGATTTAACTCCTGAGAATGGCAGTGGGTAGACAGAATTAGTGGGTGGTCTTTCCAGAAAAATGGCTTATAAACTTCATTTAAATAGTCATTAGTGCCTTGGTATCAGTAGTTGTCTGCTAGTTCTTGGTATCTTAACTGTTATATTAAAACAAAATTCAAGACGTTAAACAGATAATTTTAATGCAAAGCTCACAATTTTGCAAATTACAATATTTTTAAGCGATGAAAGTTTTGCTGATAATTACTGATAATTTGCCTTATTGACCTACTAATACTTTCCTTTTTTATATGACTTACTGTGTACTATGACTCTTAGGCAAGAAATGCAACCTGTTTTGCCCATATCATTCGAGGATATATAACTGTATTTGTGGAATCTTCTGTAAGTCCAGCCAGGACACTCACTGACTTTTTTAAACATCTACCTTATAACAAATAAACTCACCACTTATAAGAACCACTATTATATCCTACATAGCCAATGCTCTATTTATTCAAAGTTGTTGTTTTATAGAGGCTTATTTCACTCATGATCTAAGGGGGAAAATAAGATATTCTGGATTCGATTCTTTATGTGCCTTGATGGTGAGTTATCTATTAGCGATGCGCTTTCTCACTTGCCAAATAATGTCATTTCTCTGTTTAAATTACACAAATTGCAGCAATGTTCACACCAGACTAAGGCTGTCAAGCAATATGAAAGTAACAGGATAATTTCCAACTTAAAAACACAAGCTATTTTGCACTTTTTAACCTCATGTAAAATATTTATGGAAAAAAACGTCTATTTTTCTTTATTTCTTATAACTATGCTAATCAACAAACTTGTTTTACACTCTTGTTCTTTTAATCGCTTTTTGGCACAGAACACTCTCAAGACCTGTTTAATGTAGCCGGAATTTCTCTTTCCCTGATACCCGGAAAAGTAGAAGTTCCTCCACTGGTTGTATATCTCTCAAATCCCTCAGTCATTCCCAGTACAATGTGTCAGTCCTGTTACTAATCACATCTTCCAATCAGGTCCTGAATGAGAAAAATTCTTTGCAGATGTCTCTTTGGCATAATGATTTCAATTCCTTTAAATATATACCCAGAACTGGGATTGCTGGAACATATAGTAATTCTTTTTTGACTTTCCTGCAGAAACTCCACACTTTTCAATAATGGCTATATTAATTTATTTTTCCACCAACAGTGCACAATTGTTTCCTTTTCTCTATACACTCACTGGTACTTGTTATCTTTCCTCTTTTATCTTTTTGATAACAGCCATTCCAACAGGTGTGAGGCAATACTGCTTTGTGGTTTTAACTTTCCCTGATGATTAGTGATGATTAGCATTTTTCAGGTTATATGTTGGCCATTTGTATGTCTTTCTCTGTGAAATGTTGATTTCAATCCTTTGCTCATTTTTAAACTGAGTTCTTTGTTTTCTAGTTATTAAGTTGTTTGAGTTCCTTATATATTTTGGATATTAGCCCCTTATCAGAGTATGGTTTAAAAATACTTTCTCCCAGTCTGTGGATTGGCTCTATTCAGTGTTCCCTTTGCTGTGCAGAAGCTTTAGAATTAAAATTAGCATGCTACAGTGATATCTGCACTCCCAAGTTCATTGCAGCATTATTCACAGTAGCTAAGTTATGGAACCACTGCAGGTATCCATCATTGAATTGATGCATAACCAAAATGTGGTATATATACATAATGAAATACTATTCAGCCTTTAAAAAGAAGAAAATTTTGTTATTTGCAACAGTACAGATGAACCTGGAAGACATTATGCTGAATTAAATAAGTTAGGCACAGAAATACAATAGTGCACAATCTCACCTATATTTGAAATCTAAAAAGAATCAAACTCATAGAAGTAAAGAAGGGAATGGTAGTTAGCAGCAGCTGGGGGGAAGAGGACTAGTGAAGAATGGGAATATGTTGGTCAAATTGTACAAAATTTTAGTTACATGGAAGGAATACGTATGTTTCAGTGATCTACTGCACAAAATGGTGACTATAATACATAATAATGCATTGTATATTTCAATTACTAAAAAAGTAGATTTTAAGTGTTTTTACCACAAAAAAAATAAGTATGATTAGTGATGGATTTATTAACTAGCTTGATTTAATCATTCCATAAAATAAAAATATAACAAAGCATCATATTGTATCCTATAAACACACAATATATACAATTATTATTTATTTAAAAAATTTTTAAAATCAAGTTAAATTTTTTAAATTAAATTATATTTAAAATTAATTTAACTTAAAATTGTTGCTCTTATTACTTGATAAGAGCAATAAGCCTCTGGATATACTGTACGCAAACTCACTTTCAGACACTGTGACAGTAGGGGTAGACAGATGTGATACCTTTCCTCACCCATCATAAGGGTCACAGGTGACCCTCCTATAGCAAAAGACAAGGTAACAAAAGAAAAGCATAACAAATGTGTTTAACCAAAGTTCTATGTGACACAGGAGCCTTCAGGAATAAAGGCCCAAAGACCCAGGAAGAGGAATTCTGGTTTCTATGTCTTGCTTCAAGGGAGAAAAAGTGGCAGCAGACAGGCAGAGAAGAGAAGGTCAGAGAGACCTTGCTTCTGAGGTCCTTCCAGTCTCCTTCAGTTCAAAGTACCCAACATGACAAAGTACCATATTTGGGTTAGCATGATCTGAGCCTCTGAAACCCTATGAGTAGTTTACAAGCAGTGGAACATTTGAAAAAAAGATTAAGGAAAATGAAAATCTGAAGAGTGGACTCCACTTTTTACATTAACTTGGTCATCGATGGGCTCTTTGCAGAAACCCTCAACATTACTTGAGTCTTACTGATTCTATATCAAGATAGTTGATAGTATCTTAGTATTATTTCAAGATCACAACATAACCATTAAGCTCATTTATTACATTTTACCTCCCTAGTTCTGTGAGAAAATGATTTCTTGACCTTGAAACTCTAAGAAACAACAACAACAAACAAAAACATTGCCACTTTACACTGTTTCATAGAACACAGAAATCCTGAAAGATGGACCAGAGATTTCTCCCCTGACCAGTCAGAAGTCTTAGGCAGAGAGAAAAGACTCAACGTCAGGAAAATGAGCCTCCTTTTTCCTCAATATCTTAGCAATTTAATGTGAGCTTCTCAAAAAGATGAAAAAACTCAAAGCATTTTAAACTACTCAAGTATTTACACAGTAATTATCCCATCCAGCCTTCTCAGTCACCCTTGGAAATTATCTCCAAGGCTATATCAACTCCGTTTCACAGCTAAACAAACAGATTTTCTGAACTTTCCTAAAATGGCATACCAGGTAGTTTAGAGTGTGGATGTCAGATCCCTCTTATCACACTCCAAAGCAGATTGTCTTTCTAGTCTACCTTTGTGTAAACTCTTGAAAGGTGTTGGTAAGTAAAGTGATATAATTTAACATTAATTATCCCAAACTTTCTTACTCGTCTGTACCACACTGTCTCCAGTCCATCAATATTTGGAATTAAATCCTGATTCCAAGCCTGAAATCCAATGTCTGGTTTTGCTCTATGAATTCTAAATTCTCCTCTCATCTGTCTCTTCCCCATAAAATACAGGGGCCCACAAAGAGAGCAATGGGGATGGGCACAGTTCTCTAAATGAAGCAGTCATTTTTCTCCATGTTGGTCTGATCTGCAGTACTGAATTTCTGACTGGCTCACTCTGTCTGCATTCTGAGGGATTACCTGTCTCTAAAGACTGCAGGCTGCTTGCCTTAAACTCCTGCCCATAACCTGACACTCTGAGACACTGGTACCCTGTACGGACAGGAGTCTGTATCTTCTGGCACCAGATCCTTCTCCCACTGGCCTAGAGCCTCCTTCACCTGCATTCTTCCAGACCTGATTCATTACTTCTCCTTGAAGTTCTACCTGAAGGACTATGGACCATGTCACCCAAAAATATACTGCTTTGGTATATTGATTACTTCAAGTTGAAGGCCCTTAGAAAACAGCAAATGCTGAACTTCCCTCATCTGCCTAAAGACAGATTCTCCAAAAGGAACTTCATTATTACCATCAATCACCTCCCTGGGAGCTTCATTAACCAAAGAAGATGAACTTTTATCACAGGAGAGGGAGACTAGGAGTTGACAACATGCCCAGATAAACTTTCTCACAAACTATCATCAATTATCCCAAAGACCTCTTCTTCTTTCCCCCAAAATAATTTCCTCTCCTCTAAGTTGCCTACATTCCCCATACCCTCTGCCCTATGAAGAGGGTATATAGCTCCTAAATCTCAGTAGGTTTTTAGGTATTCACTTTTCTTTCCTGTGATGCCACATAGCTCATAATAAATCTGTGGACCTTTTCTCCTGTTAACCTGCCTGTTACGAGTTTATTTCATAGAGTTACTTGTCAAACGCTTAGAAGGTAAAGGGAGAGTCTTTACTCCTTTACATGGTGTTCCTACAATTCAGAGGTTACAAACAAAGGCCTCTAGACTTCAGACAGGTAGTGTAAATGAATGACTCTAACCAGACAGACTAAAGTACACTGGAGCATGACTGCTGGCCTCCACGTCTAGAGCAAGAGGAAGCTACTACTGTGAAATCCTTCCAGAATATAGACCCAGGTTATCAGATGTACTAATTTTTAAGAGAAGATAGATATCCTTTTTTAAAATGTGAAATCGGTAACTAATTGGTATGGCTTGAAAGTTATAAACTTTCCCTTTTGAAAAAACCACCACCTCATATCCCAGTCTTCTATAAACGACGTGAAAAATCAAGCATCAACCCCTCTCCAGTGAAAATGTAAATGTACAACTGTACTACAAAGTTTAAAACAAAGTGTCAAATAACTCTTCCACAGATGACTCTGTCCACTCAGAATGCTTAAATATTATCACATACATATAAGAAGTTTTCTTCACAGTCCTACTAAAAAAGTCAATCCACCAAATATTATTTGTCTGAAGCAATGTTTCCATTGCTGTTTTCACTACGTTATGCCATTTCTCTTAATGGCCTCAAATAACATCCCCTGATTTTCTAAGAGCTGTCCTTTCCATTTTTCTAAGCCTGTGAAAATTAAAATAAAACTTCCAAAGGAGTAAAGCAAAAGAGAAAGAGCTACAAAAATCTGATCGGATTTTCCTACACTTTTCCTCCCTCCCTATATCCAAGCAGCTAATCTCCTCTCAAACAGCACAATAGAACAGCTAGACATAAAGAAAAGGAGATAAAATTGGCCAGCCAGTACACTGTTCTTGCTAATCTGGACCATTTACATAAGGGTTGGAAAGCTTGTTTTATCATTTAAACAGGCTTAAAAGCCTCTTTGCAAATGAGATTTAGTTCCTACAAAAGAATGAATTCTAGCTATTTGGTGAGTTTCTGCTAGACCAGCACTGGGAGCTGACTTGGCAGTAACTACAAGCTACTTCTTTGGCCACATATAGTGTATGCAAAGATTGCTTCCAGCTGCCAAAACTGAAGCGTCAAGCTGATTAAATTCTTTCCAGGAGTTGAACAGGATGAGGGGCAGGTTAAGAGGTCAATAATATCAGATCTTAAACTGTACCTGGCCAAACTCTTCCTCTATGCAGCTGCTTTAAAAGTGGCTTTGAACGTTCAGAGCTCTTCAGTTTTCTTTGAAAGAGAACAGAATGGTGGACAGCAAATGAAATTCAGAGACAGAAGACATAAAATGGTCTCAAGCTGTGAAGTGAAGACAATCTAAAGCCTTTGATTCATTGTTGGTCTGAGTGGCACTGGGCACAGGATAAACTGCATAACTAACTCCCTAGCCAATGTTGGCACAAAAGATCACTGGAAGGAAAAGATGGTCTTAACACAGAAGAGTACAGTCTTTGCATCAAAATCTTAGATTTTAAAAATCGAGATCATGTTTATATATACTATACCTATTATGTTTTTACCTGGCACACCTTGAACAGATGTTCAGTGTGACCTTGGCCTGAGGCTCAGCAGGGTGAGTAGGACGGCCTTGGTTAAATTTGCTCCCAGAAGGTACCAGGGTTGTTACTCCCTCCATTCTTAAATCATTAAGATCCTCTGTAACAACACAAACAATTACAGAGAAAAAAATTAACTCTAGTGGAATTGAGGAGAAAAGTTCATGTTTTCAGGTATCTGCCATTAGTTTGTTAAGCAAAACAATTTATTTCCCCTTTGCAAAAATCTAACTTCATGTATCAATTATTTTTCAAATTATTTCTAGACGTAGTTGGACACAAATTTTATGTGAAGATTTACAAGAGACAAAATGGTAAGAGACTGTGAATATACAAAGAGTGGGCAGAGCGCATATGACCACAGACCATTGACTCACAACCTCTGTCATACCCGCTGGGGAAACCAAATGATAGCCTCTGCAGCAATCAGCCTCAAATGGTCAAACTTGGTCAATGATTGCCAGCTTTCCTATGTTTTGTTGTTGTTGTTTTCAACTCAGAACCAACCACACCAAACCAAATACATTTCAAAACCAATTGCATAAATCTTCCACTTCTAATCAGTTTGCTTTCAGCTTTCCCGTCAACAACCTCTAATCAAAATATAACTGAAGTCTCCCCTTTTTTCACTCTCAAGGTTTGCTTTCTACCTTCACCTGGGTAGGACGGCAGTAAGCCTGGATAGTCATGCCCTAAAGGTTTGCTGAAGCCCACTTCTGTTTTTCCCAGGTCCTCAATCAAGAATGAAAAGACCTAAATTTTCTCTTGAGATTCAGTTCTGATACAATATGTATGATCTCCTACTTCATTCAGAGAACAAGAAAGCTTGTAAAAAGGATTCCAATTACTTACTCTTGGCTTTAGCACAAAAGAGATATAAAGTTTCAAAAGATAAATCATAATTTTTTGAAGACTCTAATTCATTATTGAAGGCATAATGTACATGAGGAGGAAAATCACTGTCTTCTGATGACTAAAGACCATAAAAACATCCTAGATCCCTCAAAAAACAATCAAGAGGATTGCATGTTTTAATCGGATATTACAAACAACAAGTGTCAAATAAATTGTTCTTGAGATGGTAACAACTCAGTTTAAACATGAACCAGCCTTTTGGATTCTGAGGAAGGCTTGTCAACAGACTTCTTCCATAGGCACCTCCAAGTGAAAGCCTTGTTGTCTACTTGTACATAAGCAAACTGGAAAAACACTTACGGTTTTAACCCAACTTTATGGGAGTCATCAAAACGTATCACCTTGACCTGGTTACCAAGGCTTAGTCCCCTTGTTTAAGAGCCTAGGTGCCAATTCGAAACCTGGTGCTTCTGCAGAGCTAATTACAGGCTCCCCTCTTAATCTCATGGTTCCTCATGCAATACAGACATTACTGCTGCCTCTGAACACATAATCACTTTTCAGCCAATGTTAAACACTCATGAGAGTCTGTTATACTCTCCCTCTCACATTACTGTTCATTAGGTTTGCTACTTTCCTGCCCCTACCAGAAGAAGTGAACCCATGATTTTCTTACCTCGGTTAGGAAACTTTCTGAACTTCAATATTTTTAAAGACTGCCATTGAAAACCCTGACTCAATATTATTTGTTGCTGGATCATATTTCAAAACTTGAAACTAAAGACTATCAAGCAGGGTATTCTACCACTAATTTGTGTGCCTACGAAATATAGTCCTCTATCAGAGGTAAAATTAGTCCAGATGGCAGAGATATTGTACTTACCTGAGTTTGTTAACTGGACAAAGACTTCAAAGTAAATATATATACAGGTACAATTAAAAAAAATACATGACTTTGGGATGCTTTGGAAACAAAGAGTTTCCTCTCTGCTAGAACCTCCATCAAACATTGAGAAGATGTTTAAAACACTTTTAGATACACTCCTCCTCCATCCAGAGGTAGTTATTATAAAGATTGAAGCTAATGATAATATAAATAATATAGAAACTAAAAGAAATGTTCTAACATATTATTTTGCCAAAGAAGGAGCCTTAATCAAGGTTATGAACCTACCCACCATTTTAAAGAATAAATATCTGGAGTCATTCTAAAACACAATTGTAAAATATCAACATTTAGCCCCTGATTCTGAAAAACAAAAATAAAAATATAGTTCTAGCTTTATTCAGATAATCTCTGGCATTTTTGGTGGCACCAGATGGCTTCAAATGAATACTAAATTTCTCCATGAAATGACTCATCATGGTACAGATAAACTGGTTACAATCTTAAATCTTCAGAGTAGACAGCTGACTCGAGACCTTCAGAGGGAGATAATGACCTCAGAGAGTAGACAGCTTCTGCCCACGATATTGGATCAAGATCTCTGGTGTAATTTCTACTTCGTTTTTTATCTACTTAATGACAATCATCCTTCTCATTTTCTAAAGACCACTGATAGTCACCCACCCACAATGACCCTTTTTCTCTTTTTATTCTTATTAAAATTTCAGATTACAGCATAATCATTTCCTAACACTAATCTTGGAGTATCCTAAACAGTAACCTTCAAGCTCACTGATTGCTAGATATGCTATCCCTCACCAGACTACCATCATTAAGAACCCTTGGAAAATTTCAGTCTCATCAAATGAGACCACAGGCCAATGGTATTTCCACTTGAACTAACATGGATAAATCAACCTGTGACTTTGCTAGTTTCCCTTTCTCACAAAAAGAACCTATTAATCTATTAATTAGACTCCGTAATTCTAAATTCAGATTCAACAACCTTCATAAAAAGATGAGCCAATTACTTATCATCTGGAAGAGACTATGAGATTCACATATGTAACCCAACTAATGAACAGCCTTGATCCCAACCTCAGGTCATGAACAATTTCTTTTTTCTGGATCCCTGTGTGTTCCTATCAGATACTACTTTCCTTGTGGCTAGATAGCTACCTGCTTGCTTCATGCACACATACCTCGTGCACTTTAAAAACAGCATTACAAATCTTACCGGTACACAGACACCTAATTCTAAAGATCATCAAGCCTGGAAATTTTAACTCTAATACAAGCTCCTAAATGAGGCCCCCCTTTATTATTCAGGCACTCTACTTGGAGGTGTTGACTCGTTGTTTATACAAACAACCAAGGCAGTTTCCAGCAATAGGAATCATGCAAAAAAGCCTATAAGACATGTATCACTAATGCTGGCAGAAACTGTAAGTGATACTACCTCTACCCTAGATGGAATACAGATCCATCTCAACTGTTGGCAAGACAGTTGAGCAATCACATTGTTTTGGATTTTTTTTTTTCACCAGTCATGGCGGTATCTGTAGCATTGCTGATACTTCTTGCTATACTTGGATCAGTGAAACAGGTAAGGCAGAAAAGTCTACGTGTCAGCTTGACAAAAAGCTACTTGGTTCTCTAAGTTTGGTCCTTGTGGACTGTGAGATTTGTTCTTTTACCTTGGGTTGGACAATTCAAGTTCTTGGTTCTGAAGAACCAAGTCAATAACCCCACTGGTTCTGAAAAACCAGGTCAATATTAAATTGACTTAAATGGTTTTCGTTGTTATTATAGTGTTCATGATGCTGGTACATCAAATTCCATATAAAGTCTTAAAAGCTTGTATATGGCCACTCTCATCAGATGACCACAATGATGACGCATAACAATGAAAAAATAAGATCTTATGATATGATTAAGAGTACAAGTGAACGACCATCAAGCAGTGAAGATCTGGATCTCTCACCTTACCTTTTGACCAAAAAAGAGAGTGACCAAAAGAGGGGAGATTGAATATACATACAGACAATAAGTGGATCATAGGCAACGTTATAATATTGACCCACAACCTCTGCAGCAGTTGGCTCAAAACATTCAGGACTTGGTCAATAAAGATCAGTTTCCCTTGTTTTAACGCTATTTCCAACTCAGAGCCAACTGGAGAAAGCCAAATGCGCTCCCCAAAACAATTGCATAGATGGTGTGTTTCTAGTAAGCCCTTCTTCAGCTGTCTCATGTCAACAACTTCCAATCAGAACATATTTAAAGCTGTACCTTTAAAAATTATTATTATAAAGTCTTCCTACTCCCCTGTATCCCTTTGGGTCTCTGGTAAATGCAAGTGATAGTGGCTAACTCCCATGCTACAACAAGCTCTGAATAAATAGATAAATGTTCTCTGCTTATTCTCATTTGTGTAGTCTTTATTTATTTCCACAATGGCAACCTTCAAATATCTAAAGGTTTGTCATAGAGAAGAGATAATAGAGTTCCACCTGTGCCTGCAGTGAAGGAATGGGTATAAGAGGAGAGTGTGTTTCTCATCAATGTAACAATCTTCTAACATTTATAGTTGCTCAAAGGCATACTGTACAGTGCTGTGTAGGAGATGTGATTGCCCTGTTCCTGCAAATGTTATAAGCAGAGGCCGAATAATTGTTTACAGTGGGCAAACTGGAGTTTTGCAGAAGCATTGTACTAAATAGTTTAATCCAAATCTAAGCTTCCCACACATTCTCATTATAATTCTATGATTTAAGGTACATCTGTTAAAAAGAAGACATTGATTATGTAAAAGAAGAGTGTTTGTTTTAATGAAGCAATCACATTTTGGGGGCCATTTTCTTATGGATTAGAACTAAAGTTGCTTTCTTGATTTTTATCCTGGAGCCACAAAGCACACCACACTGACTTATCAATGTCATTCATGCTGATATGAAGAAATTATGTGGTTCCTTTTGGGTTAGGGAGCCCAGACATGCTGGCCCCTCATTACCTTTGAGGATGTGTTCAAAGACCAAAACCATCAACTATCTACTTGCTTCTGTACCATTTTTCTACTAATAAGATACAGAATGATGATATGGAGCTTCATGACAATTATCCAAGCATTTTTAGATTATTTGACATATGTAGAGAAGGTAATAAGACATGATTTTATGACTGCATTTTGAGGAACAGTAAAAACTCCCTGCCAGAACACTCCTTTCATGTGCAAATTTGAATGTATTTAACGAGACTTTTTGAAGATTTTCTAGCAGCTCCTCACACCCCTTCTGGATAGCACCTATTTTTTCCAGTTCAGAATAACTGTCACAGTGTGAAAGAACAGAGAACCCTAGAGTCAGAAGCCTTCTGGAATTCATTTGCTGGTTCGCTGGAGACTTCAGAGTGCTGTAAGCTGAAACTGCTTCAACAACTGCTATGGTTCTTTGAGTGTCAGATGTGACTGTGGTGATGGCAGTGAAATTGGCTCCTGCAATCTTAGGAGAGGCCTCACTCTGAAAAAATATCCATTCATGTTTTCTTTCTTTACAAATATTCATTATTTTAAAGAAGGTCAAATACTCCTAATTACTACTGAGTATTTCCCAAGCTGTAAAGGGTGACAGAACCATAAAAAAAATTGTTTAGTCATGGGGGAATACTTATAATCTATGTCTAATTTACAAAGAACAAAAATAAAATACAAATCTAGGTCTCACTAGCTCCATTTCCTTAACAATGTTATTTAAGGGAGCAGGTGTCTAGGATTAAGTAACTAAGAGAAAAAAAACAAAAAAAAATGCCTAAACTTAACAAATTTTGGAAGGTTTATGAAAATAGAAAGGGAGAAAAACAAATTAAATAATTTAAGTAAGATTCTGTCCAAAGACTTTTTAATACTGCATAAGTCAAGGGAGGAAATACTAAGAACATATTCTAGATGTAGAAAACTGAGAATCTTTGAATGCCAATGGTATTGAAGGATGTAAAAATATGCCATTCTGACATGTTGACTATTTTGAGTTAAAGGCATTTGAAACACAGCAGATGCAAGAAAATTACTCTGACCTTCATTCTATTTCTTAAAACCACAAAAAATGAAATTCCCATGTGAAAGATGCTCACCTTATACTACAAGAAAAGCAACATTCTTATCGTCAAGGACAAAAAAGTTGAGACAGAGAATTCTGTACAGATCTTTTAAAATATCTCATCCTGTAAGCCTTCCCATATTATTTACTAGATTCTTCACAATTTACTATTCTTTGTCTGATTCAGTACATAAGTGATTGATTCTGTTTTTTGGATCATCATTTCCTTTTGAGGGCTCCCATGCCATGTAAAACTGTATTAAGTATTAAATAAATTTGTAGAATTTTCTCCTGTAAATTTCTATTGGTCAGTTTAATTCTCAGGCTCAGCTCCTATGCCATGTAAAACTGTATTGAGTATTAAATAAATTTGTATAATTTTCTTCTGTTAATTTCTATTGTGTTAATTTAATTCTCAGACTCAGCTAGAAACCAAAAAAAAAAAAAAAAAAAAAAACTACAAGGGAAGAGATAAAGTGTTGCCTCTCCTATAGTATCAGAACTTTTCTGTCTTTGCTTTGTTCTTTTTTCTTTCTTCCTCTCATTTCCACTCTTTCTTTCTTTCTTCCTTCCTATTTGGGGGCATTTTTCCTAAAACATCATCCAAAATATTCTCTACAATATCCAGCCCAATACTATAGATATGCCAGATATACCACCTTTGGTTGCAAGTAGATACAAATTTAGTCTGTTAAAAAGAAATTTTGGCCAACTAGAAATTTCTTAGAAGCAATTAGAAATAGTTTTCACAACAAAGAAATTTGTAATTCTTAAGATAACAATGGTAAAGAAGGATAAAAATCAAGTGATATGAATTTTTTAAAATATACTTGCCCAATTTCGATGCTTTGAAATTGAACTGTTCAGTAAGTAGGAGAAGGTTAAAAAAATAGATAACTATAAAATTATGTGATCAACCCCATCCCAGAAGAAAAATAAATATTTTAAGTGTTATAAGAAATACATAAGAAAGCAACTGAGTTTGGGGGGAAATGCCAGATATTGTCTTTTGGCAGTTGGCCCTATTCTTACTAGCTTCCACACTCCCCAGTATTGCTGAGGCTAGAAAACTAAGAATTGCATTGCTTACACTCTTTTACTATCTAGTTCTCCACATAAGGTTTAGGATTTGTCAAGCAGCTACAATCACTAGAAGATTTAACAGGTAGAAGAGAGGTAGAATCATTTATTTTCCTCTAGCAGCAGTTCCAGTTGGGTGGATTTTGTAGGTATAAGGTTGTTGGTTATTTTTTTAAAATCTCTATGCTTCTATTAATATTACAAAGGATGTATGAAATCTGAAGCAATTTCCCAGAGTTTTCTAACTTCTGTGTGGCAATAGCCAATACCTGCACTGCTCTAGCAGAAGTTCTCCTTGAGGGCTCCACCCTTGCTGCAGACATTTAGGTATCTCCATACATCCTCTGAAATCTAGGCAGGGGCTCCCAAAGCTAAACTCTTGTCTTTTGCACAGGAACAGGCCCAACACCACATGGAAGCTGCCAAGGCTTGGGGACTGCACCCTCTTAAGCCATGGTCTGAGCTGTACCTTGGCACCTTTTAGCTGTGGCTGGAGCTGGAGTAGCTGGGTGCAGGGTGCCATGCCCCAAGGCTGAAAAGGCAGTAGGACCCTGGGCCTGACCCACAAAACCATTTTTCCCTCCTAGCCTGCCAGGCCTGTGATGGAAGGGGCTGCTGTGAAGATCTCTGACATGCCCTGGAGATATTTTCCTCATTGTCTTTGCTATTAGCATTGGGTTTCTCATTACTTATGCAAATGTCTGCAGCCAGCTTGAATTTATTCCCAGAAAATGGGTTTTTCATTTTTACTGCATGGTCAAGTTACAAATTTTTTAAACTTTTGCACTTTGCTTCCCTTTTAAATGTAAGTTCCAATTTCTGATCTTTTCTCTGTGAACAAATATAGCCATACACTTTTATCAAAAGCCAGGCCACCTCTTGAATGCTTTGCAGCTTAGCAATTTCTTCTACCAGATACCCTAAATCATATTTTGCAAGTTCAAATTTCCCCAGATCTCTAGGGCAGGGGCAAAATGCCACCAGTCTCTTTGCAAAGGCATAAGAAGAGTGACTTCTGCTCCAGTTCCCAAAAAGTTTCTCATATCCATCTGAGGCCACCTCAACCTGTACTTCATTGTCCATATAACTATCAGAATTTTGGTCAAAACTATCAAAAGTCTCTAGGAAGCTCAAAACTTTTCCACATCTTCCAGTCTTCTTCTGAGCCCTCCAAACTGTTTCAAACCTCCGCCATTACTCAGTTCTAAAGTTGCTTCCACATTTTTAGGTATCTTAAGACAGTACCTTACTTCTGGTACCAATTTTCTGTATTAGTACTGTTTCACATTGTATAAAAACCTTCCTGAGACTAGGTAATTTATAATGGAAAGAGACCTAATTGATTCACAGTTTCACATAGCTGAGGAGGTCTCAAGAAACTTATACTCATGGCAGAAGGTAAAGGGGAAGCAAGACATCTTACATAGTTGTAGGAGACAGAGAAAGCAAGGGGGGAACTGTCAAACACCTTTAAACAATCAGTTCTCAAGAGAACTCCCTCACTATCAGGAGAATAGCATGGAGAAACCATCCCCATGATCCAATCACATCCCACCAGGTCCTTCCCTCAACACATGAGGATTAAAATTCAAGATGAGATTTGGGTGGGGACACAGAGCCAAACCATATCAATAGAACTTTCTGGAATGTTATGCAGCTAATATGACTGTAACCTGAGATGTTTAGAGATAGCAGAATGTAATATTAAAACAGAGTTTAGCCTTAGATGATAAAAGATTATCAATAATTATAATAATTATATTATCATAATAATCACGAAGGAAGATATCAATTCTGTGTTTGAGAAAGATAACTGGTGGGCACAGTGGCTTATGTCTGTAATCCCAACACTTTTGGATGGAGGTCAAGGTGGGAGGATCACTTGAACCCAGAAGTTTGAGACAAGCCTGGGCAACATAGCGGGGCCTTGTCTTTATTTACTTATTTATTTATTTTTATTTTTGAGACAGAGTCTTGCTGTGTCACTCAGTCTGGAGTGTAGTAGCACAATCTCGGCTCACTGCAACCTCTGCCTCCCAGGTTCAAGTGATTCTCCTGACTCAGCCTCCTGAGTAGATGGGACTACAGGTGCATGCCACTATGCCTAGCTAATTGTTGTATTTTTAGTAGAGACAAGGTTTCACCATGTTGACCAGGCTGTTCTTGAACTCCTGACCTCAAGTGGTCCACCTGCTTTGGCCTCTCAAAGTGCTGGGATTACAGGCATGACCCACTGACCCTGGCTGGGCCCTGTCTTAAAAAAAAATAGCTGGGCATGTTGGGGCATGCTTGTATTCCCAGCTTCTCAGGAGGCTGAGGTAGGAGGATCACTTGAGCCCAGGAGGTTGAGGCTGCGGCGAGCTCTGATTTTGCCACTGCAATCCAGTCTGGGAGACAGAGTGAGACTCTTTCTGAAAAAACATAGTATGAAAGATAATTGTAGGTATATTTATTAAAAAACAAATAATTTGCTAAATTTATAAAAACAATTTTAGGACTTCTTTGGAACATAGTATTATAAATAATATAACCACTATAAAATATTCCTCAATGAAATAAATATATTCAACTAAAATATTCAGTGAATGAGTTAATGAATATATTACTCATAACTGTAAGTGCATTTCTTATTAAGATATTCTTACTTAAGACTATACAATTATATATTCAACTAAATATCATAGGTATATTTTATATAGTGAATATATTTGATATATTCAATATACTGTAGAACTATACTGTTCAATTCATGAGTCACTAGCTACATGTTATTATTGAGTCCTTGAAATGTGGCTAGTCTGAATTGAGTTATACTGCAAAAGTTAAATATACACAGAATTTCAATGAAATAGTACAAAGAAAATAATGCTAAATATATAATTCATAACTTTTCTATTGACTACATGTTGAAATGATAATATTATGGCTATACCAGGTTGAATAAAATGTGCTACTAAAATTAATTTTACTTGTTTTTTTTTTCCTTTTCTAGTGAGTACTAGAACATTTTAAATTACTACATTGTTTCAATTATATTTCAATTTGAAACTCATTATTTTTCTATTGGACTGTACTATTTTAGAATATATATCTCATGAATATATTAATAAAAATTATATTTTAAAGTAAACTCTCCTATATTCTGTTGCTTTATACTAAATATTCTTTAAATTGATGCAAGGAAGAATACATTCATAGACTATATTTAAGAATAATATTCATGAGGTAAATGCAATCATATTCATTGATTTTTATTGAAAAGAATATTTTAAAATTATTTGCTATACTCTTATCTGGCTTTATTTTTTTCTAAAGCCCTTATCATTACTTCACTTTGTACACATGTACACACACATACACACACATTTAAACATAAACTCAGATTTGCATACAGAAACATATATACACACACCTATTACATTTATTTTAAAATATCTTTTTCTTTTCTGACACATTAGAATGGAAACTTGATCTTTCTCATTTATTATTACAATCTCAGTTTCTTAGAAGTATATCTAGCACAGAGTAGGCATTCACTGATATTTATTGACCACAAGATTTTGTATAATTTTATAATTAATTAATTGATTATCTGATAAATTGATCTTTATATAGGATTGACTTTTGGAATATTAGTTTTTGAAGGATACATTTGTTGCACTTATAGCCATTGGAAAAATTGTAAAAACTAGAAAAGGGAGATATGTTGGGAAGCAGGGACAAGAAGTAAGAAGAGAAGGAAACGTATTAAAAGGTAATTTCAGAGGAAGATTCAGTAGGATGTATTGAACAACTGAATGTGACATCTAAACAGGTTTCTCCATCTTACCACTTTTAGGGAATACAGGAAGAGACAGTGCTTTTGGTTTCATACATGATGAGATAGAACTACCTTCAATATATCCATATGGATATCTGGTAGACACTCAGAGGGACAAGTCTGGATCTAGTGAAGGAGTTTGGAATGGAGCTATAGACCATCTGGCTGAGAAAACCTGGTACAGTTATCATACCAGTAGTTAAAGTTGAGCAGTGACATTTCTTGCATCTAACTATTTTTACAAGTAGAATGTGTGCATTATATGAATGTTATATTTAAGAACTTATAAATAAGAAAGTACTACATTTTTTCTTTTTCATAATAGGAAGCCCAAAGTGGTAACTCATTTTTAAAGGCAGCCTTTAAAATTGTGTTGCATCTTCTCAGTTGCTGGAACGCTATTGAGGAAAACCAACAAATTTATGACCAAAGACATGTGAGCTTTTTATCTTCACACAATAGCAAATAACCAAGAATTAATCAAACAAAAAAAGTGTTTTGATTTAATTTAAGGAAATAACAGCTGCCTAGATAAAATAATCCCAGGACTTTCATTCAAGCATAATCCATCAAATAATTTGCAGCCGCTTGAACTAGACAATGTGGGAGATGAGTGAATTTTCACATCTGTTTCAAGGAACTTTATAGCTAAAGTTAAAAGCTTTCCCAATATTAGTCCCTTCACAGTGATTCAGTGATGGGTTACATGAGAATTTTATGGCAGTTTTCCCCTGCATTGCAATTGGTTTGTTGATTTACATCGATAAAGCTGATTTGGTCAAATGTTTTAAGCAGATGTTATACATTCTGAGTGAATTATTAAAAATAAAGCAAATGTTAAGAAAACAGATCAGGACTTAGACAAGTTTAAATAAAACATGTAAGAAAACATTTTTGTTATGTGAGACAGCTACAGTTCCCAAAAAGGGGAAAAGAAAAAAAGGAGAATGAAACATAATTCATTTTGTTGGGACATTCTCTGGTTGAAAGATGAAGGAAAGATGTCCAGGGCATGTTTCTGTTGGTTCTCTATTTTTACAATCATACCTTAAATATGAATTTAGCATTCTTCTTTAGTACCTCAGAATAGTACAACTTCAAGCTCATAAATAATCAAGTTCATAAATAATAAGAACAAAATACATGTCAGAAATTATAGCTTTTAACTTTTTAGATTAACCTTAGTTAAAAAAAATTTAAGTTAGAATTGCATTTGAAAAAAAGAGTCTTGTGGAATTTAAGTGCTACATTGAAATTTTCCATTCTAATAACATAAGAGTGAGTAGGTTACAGAATATTTACTCTGCTTAACCACATGAGATCAATAAACAAAGAAAGTGATTAGACCAATTAAGTTAGGGAAAATGTTTATATAAATTTAAATTTACATATATTCTATGTCTTCAGAGTAAGAAACTTTCTGAGATTTTCTTTATTACTTGCCAGTTCTTTTTTAATTTCTTTGGAAGTAACCATCAATAGCCAAACACATGATGACCACAAACTTTTGTAAAACTGTATAGGCTAGAATTTGTTTGCTTAGATTGCAAATGAATCACAAGACTCCTGCTAATTGAACCCCTCATTATTTAAATTGTGAAGGCTCTACTCTTAGTCAGAAAAATAAAGACATCTGGGAGTGGTTTTCTTCTTCCAATCTGGAAAAAAACACCAGTTCTAGCAAATTCAAATCCAAACAGTACCCAAAACTGGGGTTCTGCACCAGATGCATCTTTATTATTCTTAGTTTTCACACACCACAAATACAAAGGATTATATTGTATACACTAAAAAAATGACTTTTGTTTCCTGTAACTTTTGTCACCCTGTGAAGGTTTGACAGAGATTAGAGATTGTGGACAATTCTCTTTTATAAAAATAACAGAAATTCCTGGCCTGTGAACTCATGTCAGGGGAGGGTTATGCCTGGCCTGGTGTAACTGAAAGTTCAGTAATAGCTTTAATTGAAATGCAACACATTGAAAGCAACACATAAATCTAGAGACAATGTCGGAGGAGGAATTGTTGTATCAGGGACCAGATTTAAGGGACAGTAGGCGAAGGTAACAGAAAGGAGACCAGCACAGAGGGTAGAAGGGTTCAGGAATACAACTGGAAATCAGAGTGAGGAAAGCTGGGCAGAATGTTCATAGTGCAGACCTGGATAAGGCAAAGATGATACCCAGGCAGTCAAGAGGAGAGGTTGGTTAACCTAAAAGACTAGGATTATGTAAATTGTTGATTATTATAAGATGATGGGTAAAACTGTGTAATTTTTTCAAATATGAAAACTACTGCAAAATCTTGCAAAAGCTCACCACTTTAGTTACCATTTTAAAGTATATTTATTCAATTTGAATTCTCCCAGGATACTTCTGTGGATAAAAAACATCATATATTTAAATATTTAATATTTCTAGAGAGTTGAGTCAGTCCTTTTGAAAAGCTTTTCTCATCCAGTATTTTAGTTATGAAAGTTTTGTTGGCCCGATTAAGTACAATTTTGTAGCAGAAAGCATTATTTCAGTCACTAGAAATGATACATCAAACATATTTATTCTTTTTAGTTTCTAAACTAATTGATGATCCTATTTAATAGAATTTTTATATTCTTACAGCCCCTGTATTAATAAATAAAGTCCTATGTTGAGAACTTCCTATGTGTACTTTATTAATGTGTTGACTGCTAATGAATTTTGATCATAAACCTAATAATGGAACCTTGTACCATATTTAGTGGTATTTTGATTCTTGATCTAAATCACAATTACTACTTGAGCTCATTTTGATAAGTGTTTCTGCACCGGGTTACATAAAATGCTAACTCAAAAAAGCCATTTGGAGAGATAAATGTATTATGTACTAATTGCTACAGTCCCTATTTTACCAGTTAACTTTTCTGCATCCATCCTTTAAATTTATCATTAGTAAAGTTGACTCTGCCTGAAATCAGTTTACTTTACATACATGACACAAATGCACAAAACTAAATTGACATACTAGTGGATTTCAGTTCAATATTTATTTTTAGTTTATTTTTTCTTAGATTTCAAATGGAATAAAACTTGGATGATGAACATCTTCCATTTTCCCATTTCTTTCTTTTCCTGTATTCTGTCTTTGTATTTGCTTAAGTCCTAAGCTCTGATACTACTCTTCCTTTACTACACCCTTAATTCTGTAGACCTCTTTCGCTTCAATTTTCCTCCATTTGATGTCCTTTCTACTTCACTTCCCTCCCTCTCTCTCAACTCTATGTGGATTTTAAACATTGCTGTATTCTGAAGAAATCAAAATAATATTTATAAAATATATATCTGAACTTTGTGCTATTAATATTGAGATTTTCAATGCATCATGCAACATTCTTAATGAAGCAAATTTTAACCAACTAATTGCTCATAAAAAGTAAACAAGTCTATCAATACACTAGTCACATTTGTCAGGATTGTAAATCCCATATGGTTAATCTGAAATGACATTAAGTTTCATAGCTATCCTCTTCATCTCCCCTCCAAATTTCCTTTATTTCTATCTCATGCTCAGCCCTTTGGAAGAAATAAAAAAGAATCAAATTTAGAGACAAATTCAAAAGAAGACCCTTGCTGTCCATATACTAAAATTGCTGTTGATGTATGTTGGCCGTGGTTGCCAACTCACTCTCCCTTGTGGTGTGCCACAGGGAGGAGCAGGCACATGACATACCTTTCCCATCACTGAGATGCAAGCCACACGCCACAAGATGTTGCCACCCTGTCTGACACATTGTAAATCCATTTTCCATTCTGTGCTGCTTTCTTGGAATTCACATGCTGTTCTCATCCCTTACACTTCTAGCCACAAAACATTGCCACCCTGAGTGGAATTTTACAAGACCATTTTCAATTCTGTTTCATTTACTTGGAGAGTTGCCTCCGTGAAACTCTTCCTTAATAACATCTTACACAGCATTCTATCACCTCAGAACCTCATCTCACTTCCTACATTAGATACATAGTTTGAGTTTCCTAAAAGTATTTGGTGATAAGAGAAAAACTAAAAATATGAAAATGTATCAATTGTCTGCACAATATGTTCCTTTAATCCAGCAGCCCTAGTCTCCTTCTGTACTGAGAGCAGGCCAAAAATGTTACTGTCCTCAGGTCCCTTGTACTTGCTCTCTTCTCAACCTGGGCCTTTACCTACCATACTGTATTCTCTCCGTACCTTCATGTCTGCTTAAAGTTCACCTTCTCAGGGGAGACTTCCTTGACTATTTTATGTAAGAGAGCATCCTCTATCATTCTTTATTCTGTTATATTTCTTTATCTCCATAGCATTTATTATCTCCTGAAATTACATTATGAATTGATTGTTCATCATCTATTCATTAATAAATTCTCAGGAAGCAGCCTGGGGAATGTAGTGAGATCCCATCTATACAAAAAAAAAATGGAAATTAGCTGAGCGTGGTGGCACATGCCTGTGGTCCCCAGTACTCAGGAGGCTGAGGCAGAAGGATCATTTGAACCCCAGAGGTCGAGGCTGAAGTGAACTGTGATCATGCCACTGCCCTCAGGCTGGGTGACAGAGTGAAACCCTGTCTCAAAAAATAATGAATGAATGAATGAATGAATGAATTCCCAGGAGGGCAGGAATTGTCTCACATTCACTTCTACATCCCTATTTCCTAGAATTGTCCCCGAAACATCAAAACATGCTAGTTATATATTGAATGAATGAGTGAATGATCACAATACCATGATATATATGTCATTATTGTCTCCATTTTATAGATAAGGCATATTTTAGATAAGATTCATTAGGAAGTCTAAAGGATTTACCTAAAATACACAAGTATTAATAGGAAGAGACAAGAATTGAAGTTTGATCTGTCTGAATTTTGAGCTGAGGGTCAGCTTTTATGTACATACAGCTGAGGTATTATACACATGCCTTCTACAAATGATTTCTCAAACTAGTGTTTTTTAACATAATATTATTTGTATTCTGTGTTTCAATTTATATCAACATATCTAGTTAACTCTGTGTGTGAGAAACTACTCTCCAGTTTCAAATTTTTAGAAGAAAAATATCATTTGTTGAGTGTTTACTGTGTTTTAATCACGCTTTTAGGTGCTGCAGTGGACTAAATATTTCTGTCCCCACCAAAATTCAGAGGTTGAAATCCTAACCCCTGATGTGATGGTATTAGGAGGTGGGGCCTTTGGGAATAATTAGGTCATAAGAGTGGACCCCCAACTCATGAATAGGATTAGCATCCTTATAGGAGGAACTCCAGGAAGTTCTCTCACTTTCTTTCTGCCACCTAAGAATTCAAAACCAAGAAGGTGGTCAGCAACCCAGAAGATTGCCTTTACTAGACCCCAACCGTGCTGGCACCCTGATCTCAGAATTCCAGCCTCCACAACTGTAAGAAATAAATTTCTCCTGGTGATAAACCACCAGTCCATGGTATTTTATTCAGCCAAATGGAGTAAGTGCTTTCAAATGTTACACCTTATTTTCTCCCATAAAACAACATCTAAGGCAGTGGTTGTCAACCATGGGTGATTTTTCCCTCCCCTTAAAACAAGGGAACATTGGGACAATGCCTGAATACATTTTTTTTTGTTGTCATAACTGAGGAAGGCGGGGGGGAGTGCTACTGTGATCTAGTTGGTAGAGGTCAGACCCCCACAAATAAGAATTATCCAGCCTAAAATGTTAACAGTGCTAGATTGAGAACTACTGCTATAAGGATCGTCAAATGGCCTATTTACTGCATTACAGGCAGGTACCATATATGAATAAAATGGGTAGGTAAAAGACAGTAAAGGGTGTAAGCTGAGGATTGGGCAGATTTTGAAATAGTTTAATGTGTGGACCAAACAATAGTGTAGGCCAAGTTCAGCCTATGCAATCTGACATTTTGTTAGGAGAGTTGAGTCTGGTTAAGTTACACAGCTAGTCTGTGGTACAGTCTGGATTTGAATGCTAAGGCAATGTTCTTCCGACTGTAACACAGTAACCTATCCACACTATGCTGCTGATTCACTCTACCTTACACAAAGGAGACTTGCCCTGTAAAGGGTGCTCTGCCTTTACCGTAACTCCAGTCTCAGTATTTCATCATTCATTGCAAATGATATCTAACTAATTAACATTTTACCAGAAATTTCATAACACTATGAAAGAGATAGTTAAATTGAATTCTGCATAGCAAAACTTCCCCCAAATCATCTTTAAACATCTTTGCTCTTTCATCAATTTTTGTTCCCTGTGGCTCCTCCATATTTTGCATCTCATCTTTTTTATTTTTTTTATTCTCTCAACTTCCCTAACTGCAGTTTCATCTCCAGTCCTTTTGAGCTACAATTTATCGCATTCTGTTTACATAACCACTACATACCATGATTAATAAAACAAAGATGCTATCTTGAGATTTATCTCCCTTGTGAAATATTGTCTGCTATGTTCACTTACTGCAATGCCTTTGCTATTACGAAAGTCTCAAGTTCATTGCCATACCATTGACCTACGACGCTGCTGTATAAGCAACAGAAAAAGCACGTATGTTCTGGTCCCTTTCTCACTTACAACTTTTATTTATTTATTTATTTGCCCTTTAAGAGCATCATATGTCAGAAAGAAAACAAGAGGAAGAAGTAGGAAGATATAAATATGCTGAGCACATTTGTGTCAGGATGACTGTAAGATGGCCCCATGATCCCTGCTTCCTAGTGTTTATGCCAGTATATGATTCTTCCCCATTGAAGGTCATCTAGATGTAGTGACTTGGCTTCTAACTAGAAGAATGCTGTTAAGTTGATTGGACTTCACTTCTGCGATTCGGTTACAAGAGACTGATTTCCATTTTTGCTGGCACACTTTCTCTATTGCTTTCTTGGCTTGCATGCTTGCATGAAACAAGTTGCAATACTGGGAAGGTCACACGACAAGAAACTGAAGGTGGTCTCTGGCCAATGATTAGCTAGGAATTGACACTCACAGGTCAGCAACACTTAATGAACTGAATTCTCTCAACAACTGTGTGGCCTTGAAGGCAGATTCTTCTCCAATTGAGCTTCAGAAGAGACCCCACGATCCCTTGCTGGCACCTTGATCCCAATCATATGAGACAGCCTGAAGTAGAGGATCCAGTTAAGCTGTGCCCAGAGTCCCAACCCTCAGACACTGTAGGATAATAAATGTGTGTTGTTTTAAGCTGCTAAGTATGTGATCATTTGTTACACAGCTAGAGATAACAAATGCAACACTCAAGCAATTTTTCCTTTCTCCAAATTATTTAGAATAAAATTCTTAGTGAAGTCTCAAAGAATTACTTCAGTGAGAAGTTTTGCCTTGAACAACCCAAGTTGAAGATCAGGTGAGACTTACACATAGAAGAAAAACATTTAAGATTCCAAACCACCTTATTTTAAGACACTTGGGCATTCAAATTATTCCCTAAAATATTTTCCCTAGTTATAAAATGGCGAGCAAAATTATGAATTAAAGACTGATAGTCTTTAATGTTAATATTTGGCCAAATTTATGACATAGCCAAGTTGACCATAGAATATTTTATACAGAGTTTACAGTTCTGTTATTTTAAATTATTTATAAAAGCCTAAATTATTTATAAAGGCTAAAATTTTGTCTTTTGTGTTGTGGTGTTTATTATGGCTATGATGTATTGATGCTGTGTCTTTAATTCAAACCACAATTATAACATCTTTTGGGTAGGAAAAATGTGATCCAGTTTGTGAGTCTCTGATCCAATATGTGGTTTTTACAAACACATTCTGACAAAAAGTGGAGTCAGCTTGTAGCAGCTTTTCATAGAAGACACACACACACACACAAACTGCTGGAGCACCAAAGCACCATGTGCCCCACTTTGTCCCTGCTGTCCCAGCTCAACATTTCCACTTGGACTCCAGCCATGGCTCAGATAAAGCCACAGCCAGAGGAGCACACATCTAGTACTTCTCCTGAGGTTCATCTCCTAGAACTTTTGAAATTACAAAGAGCACTTGAGATCCAATTTCAATATATTGGTGGTCCCACATCCAGACAAATATTTATATATTTCCAACTCCACGGATCACTATTTCCGACCATAAACAACTCCCTCCACTCCAGAAAGCTTGATTTATTTATGACCTCTAAAACACTTGCAGAGTGCCCTAAAACAAACTACAGTTAGGATGGACATAAAATGTAGTATTTATTTTCTAGAAATGATCTGACCTTGCTCTCAAACCTCCATCTTGTTGGGTAATGGGGGAAAAAAGAAGCTAAATTAAACTAAAGTAATGCACACTTATATCTGCCATCTACAGGTATCTTCTTTTTCCTCTGGTTTAAACTTTTTTTTCTTTTCCTAGCAAACTTAGTCTCCTTTTTAACATAGGTATAGTCGAATTTGGGTTCAAAATCCCTAAAAAGACTCCTTTTCTGTTTTCAAGTTTCACTTTTCCTTCTTGATACTCCAGGTGGCATCTGGCTCTAAGGGAAAGCTGTGTGTCCTCAAAGCAGTGGACAACAGGGGAGCTCCTCTCTGTGCAGGACCTGATACCATCCTTTGTGATCTTTGCTGACTCTGGGGATACACCTCTTCTCCCTGGTGACTAGACCTGGCCTGTCCTCAGCATGGCCAGGAGCCTGATGACCCATCCCTCTACCACTGACTTAGCGCCACCTTCACTCCCAGACTCTCTGAATTCCAACCCCAACCTCTTCCTGGACTCTGGCCTAGGCTGGGATGCCACACCCTCTGATGTAGGTCCCTCTGCCCCTCACTCAGTTAGTCTTATTATTCTCAATTCCCAACTAGCCTCCATGTTCCTCTCAGGACACACAGGAACTGGGGGCTCCTCCCTGTCTCACAGGAGTTCTGCAAGTGTTGGAAGTACTATCTCAAGCCCATCTTGCTAGTCTCCTGCTCTCCAGCCCATTTCACCCTGCACTTCTGTGCTATGTGAATAGAGAATGGAAATCAATGGCTCAAAAGCTCCCATATTTTCCATCAATCAATCTGGGGTTTTTGAGTAAAGACTCTGTCACCTTCCTCGTCACTCCTAATCCTCTTCACTCTGGCTATTTCTACATACTACACACCCAAGTTTTCTACTCTGAGGGGTAAACGAGAACATTTATCTC
Source organism: Cacajao melanocephalus (assembly GCA_963573385.1). Classification (NCBI taxonomy): domain Eukaryota; kingdom Metazoa; phylum Chordata; class Mammalia; order Primates; family Pitheciidae; genus Cacajao; species Cacajao melanocephalus. The sequence goes on from CAUYLG010067957.1 coordinate 30,009, forward strand.
TGATCTAACTAATTTTGTCTTTTTACCCTTTTTCCTACTGGCCAGAATTATAAGGGCTTTTCTCTTTCACTGTATCAGATTATATCTGTATTTTGTTAAATTGTGACCATGATCCATAATTAAACTTCTGAGGAGCTTTGCTTTAGAGATACAAAGGGAGAACATGTATAATTAGGAAAAATTCCAAAATTCTGTCTCCACAGGTCTTGCTTTAAGATAACTGTGTACCTGCGCCCTCAAAGAAGTTAGCTTTGAAACAACAGCTGACCAGTAAGTAACCTCCTTATTTTAGCTGGTACCTTTTCTTCCTGGAGGTGATAGCTTCACTGTGGTCAAAATCAGCAGGGAAACATAATATAAAATTAAAACATGATTTAAAATTTAGAAAAATATATTGGTTCAAGGGCAAAATATTATCCATATGGTTCATGATAACCAGGTTCTCTGCATGCCTTGTTTATTATAGCCTGCCTGTTCTTGCTCAGGTTTCCCTCTCATCTGCAAAAGCCTATCATGATTTATCTGCCAATAAAAACTCAATCTCTTCTTTCTTATTTTATTTTTGATGTAAGTTCTGTCTCTGTCACCCAGGCTGGAGTGCAGTGGCATGATCTTGGCTCACTGCAAACTCGACCTCTCAGGCTCAAGTGATCCTCCCACCCCAGCTTTTCTAGTAGCTGGGACTACAGGCACACAACACCACGCCCAGCTGATTGCTATATTTATAGTAAGATAAGATGTCGCCATGTTGCCCAAGCTGGTCCCAAACTCCTGAGCTCAAGCGATCCTCAGTTTCCCCCCAAAGTACTGGGATTACAGGTATGAGCAACAGTGCCCGGCCCAACCTCTCCTTTAAAGTTCAGCTCAGACATCACTCCTTCGTGAAGACTTTTCCATTCACCTAGCTCTCAGTAATTATTTCTTTCCATTGATCTTTAGTGACACATTATCCATAGTATTTAAAACTTAATTCGATACTATATATTTAATTATATATTAAAATATTTTATTTTAAATAATTGTCTATCATTCGTTTACTCAGACATCCATTATTGACACACAGGTGGGGACCATCTGCCTTTTGTCTGTTCCCCTCCAGGTCCATTTGAACTCTCATTAGTTTGAGAAAAAGCTTTTAAGCTATTTGCTAATTTTATAGCTCTTAGTTGCATTCACATTATTTTGATTTTTAAAAATAAATTATTAGCTAAAAGGTCAGGCACAATGTCTCATGCCTATAACCCCAGAACTTTGGGAGGCTGAGGTGGGAGGATTACTTGAGCCCAGGAGTTTCAGACTGCCTGAGCAACATAGGGAGGCCCCATCTTTGCAGAAACTTTAAAAATTAGCAGAGTGTGCTGTTGTGCACCTGTGTGGTTCCAGCTACTTGGGAAGCTGAGGTGGGAGGATCGGTTGAGCCCAGGAAACAGAGGTTTCAGTGAGCCAAGATTGCACCACTGCACTCCAGCCTGGGTAACAGGGAAAGACCCTGTCTTAAAAAATAATAATAAGATGTTCAACCTTTGGCAAAAGTAAAGAACTACATTTAGATAAAGAAATGGGAAAGAAGAAAATTGGAGACTAAAAAATCTAAAGAACAAACTTATGTTATTCTTACCATGGAATGAAGGTCCTTAAGTATTTATGTCAGTGGCATAATTTTAATCATTACTCTTGCGATTTTATTAAGAAAAAAGAGAGAGACCATGAGTTTAAACATCCCTCACAATCATTTTAAGAAAACTGATATCCAATTGAGACATTCAAGACAAGATGATGGTAATATTTGAAGACTAATTTTAAACTGCTAAATAGGAAGCGTATAGATGGTCCAAATAAGAAAACAGCATAGAAAAAGGCATAAAATAGAACTAATCATAAAAGTCTTCATCTCCACAAGATAAATTCAGGCCACAGGGCAAGAATTTCCATTACTGTCTCCTCTTGTACCCTCAAGTTTAATTTCAACAACATATGTCATTCCTACTTTCCTTCAATCTCACTGAAACCCACCAGCTATGTGCCTTCAAAAACACTGCACCTTTCTGGAAGAAAATACATATTCTCAATGTTCCCATATGAGAAAACAGCCATACTTTGTATATTGCAAAACCACCAATATATATTCAAGTGGATGGAGCATTAAATGGTGCTAGAAACAAAGTCAGCCAATTCTGGAACCGTCAGCACCTTATAAGATAACTAGAAATTACATTTTTCTAAGCATGGGAATTTTAATGTGGATATTGATTTATCAATTTTCACTGTTGTTATTTAAATTTATTAAATCAAACAGATCTACAAGATTCTCAAAAAGTACCATGTCAGCAAACAGTTCGGACACACACAGAGAAGAAAAAAAAAAAACTTAAGTAATGAGGTAATGAGGTGGGGAAAGGACTAATATAATAATTGTTTTATATGCCCATGTTTCTCATTGATTTTTTATTTTCTAAAAATCAGTAACAGTAACATATTTGTATCCCTAGTGCCATGATAGATATTTAGTAAATGTTCACTGAATGTATAAATATGTAAAAGGGCCTGATGACAAATACAACTGGACAAGTAAAGTGATACTCAACTATAAACAATTTTAAATGGCAATATAGTTTGAAAGAATCAGACACTTGAAAAGTTTTTCTGGAGTGGGGCATGATATTATTTCTATATTGTGTCAAAATACTGGAGAGATGATATGGTCTAGTGGTTCAGAGAGTCACCTCTGGAGCCACACTACTAAGATTCAAATTCTGATTATGCTTCCTATTAGCTGTGTGATTTGGGGCAAGTTGTTTAATATTACAGAGTCTCAGCTTCCCCGTAAACAAAATGTGGAAAAGAACTGGCTAACTCAAGATTGTTACGTTGGTTAAGTGAGCCAATGCATCAGAGGTGTGAAGTGGTGTCTGGGACATAGATAGCAGCCCATAAATGCTAGTGATACTAGTTTGGGAAGTGATAATGGATGAGAGGTGGAGGCAGTTGCAGATAATGACATGAGATGACTGTCCTATCTCCCTAAAGCTATGGGAAGAGCGTTCCATCATCCTGCATGTTCATTTCACAGGTACCCTGCCCAGCATACTTCATGTCCCAAGTGATCTTTCACAAGTTTAATTTTCTGAACTTTCCAGGAAAAGTCAACAAACATCAAACTTGGCATATGGTATTTGAAAACAAAGGCACATTAATCTGAAGTTAATGTGAAAAACAAAGTTTTTCTCTTCTGACTCACTGAAGTACAAGATTTCTCTGTAGGTGTTTTCCCTCTTGAGGCCTCTGCTCACTGCTCGTTGTTTGTAAGTACACGGACAATTGAAGCTGCAGACTTAACTAACATGCATTTTCACTTTACCCTTTAATCAAAATCGTTAGCAGATTTAAACTCTATAAACAGTAGTTACCAACCATACAACAATCTGTCTCTGAAGTGGAGGTTTGTATAAACTAGTTGATACTGACATAGGTTCATGTCACTACAAAATAAACGCTTATAAAACTTGAGGGAAATGAGTATAATCTTTCACTTTAATTTGGAAGACTAACAACTATGAGGAGTGGCTTTTCTTCCTATTTGACTTCAGCAATGCTGTGTATTAACTTCTATGACATGGCTGACTTAATGCTGTGTATTAACTCTATGACATGGCTGACTTAATGCTGTATATTAACTTCTATGACATTAATGCTTTATGGTTAAAATATTAATTGACTCTAAAGGTATAAAAATACTTACTTATGTAATGCATCCATTTTTTTGTGGGCTCAGCTAACCATCCTAGAAAGGACCTCTTGAAATCGAAGTATTTTACCCAAGACTGAGGAGTTCTCTAATTTCCCTTTTTCCAAACGAAATGTAGTTGAACTGCTTTGACAACCAAGAGGAACACATACGGCAGTCAGTTCTATCTTTCATATAAAAAGCTCATCAGTTTTCATATCTCTCCGTAAACATTTCTTGTTTCCATCTTTATACCTTTGCTCATGCGATTTCCCTAATATCTCTCTTAGTCATCCCCTTGAAAACACATCTTAAGATTCACTGTAACCAGAAAACATGGATTAATCCATTTTTTTCCAGTTAATCCTTGTTTCTTCATCATTGCAATATATAAATAAAAAACATGACACTAACATTCCCTCATTAGTTACTTTTACTTAGTCCCTGATTGGTTTCTTATAGTTTTCGGATGTCCCCAACTAAGTTAAAAATTGAGAAAAGTGTAATAATATCTTCCACCTCCTTCTATTGCTCTGACTTAGTGGCTGCACTTCTAAGGTTTAGTAGATACCTAAGACTGAGTATGCGAACGAAGCCAAGGATTTATGAAAGTTTGCCTATCTTTAACGATCTAAGTTCAAATATGATTACATTAGTCTTTAATATCATACAGAGTTCTAAGGTTTACTATACTAACATGCATTCGATTATCCCCTAGGAATGAATCAGAGAGCCAGGTAGTGCCTCATTTGAGAGAATCACTACATAAATAACATACCCACTGTTTATACAGAAGTGTCAACACTAACTGCTGGTACATGCAGTACCACAAACAGTGCATTCTCCAGTGCACTGCTCCGCATAATTAGCTTCATGAATTACTCTATTCCTGCCCACCTCCCTTTCTCATGTATCCACTCTTCCAGAACTCCTAGAAATAACTGAGCTGCATATTAAAATTAGCTCTTGCAAAAGTTTCTGTTGAGGCATATTTCTGTTAATTAAAAAATTCCCTATTGCATATATCTCAAACATTACATAAGTATACTGCATGCAGACATTAGAAATAGAACAAGAATCCCGTTCTCTCTCCC
>CAUYLG010067958.1:0-69761 GCA_963573385.1 Cacajao melanocephalus
CAAAAGAGTCACGCTGGCAATGTGTGGCTCCTCCACCGGGAATCTCCCAGTCTGTGGGCAACAAAAATTCGTCTGAAAGTGCAGCGTCCACTTGCTCTCTGCGCTTTCACTGGGAGCTACAATCCTGAGCTGTTGTTAATCGGCCATCTTGGATCTCTCTCCCCTATTAATTTTTAAGAGGCATCAGTGAGTTGTGGGACAAGGTCAAGCAGCCTATGATGCATATAATTTGAGTCACCAAATAACAGGAGCAAGGTGGAGACAGAAAAAATATCTGAAGAAACAATGACCAAAAATTTTCTAAACTTACCATAGATAGATCCAAGAAGCTTCTTTAGAATCCAAGCACACACCCACATCAAAAAAAAAAAAAAAAAACGGAAGAAAATTACATATTATAATCAAATTTATAAAGACCAGTTAGCAAGAGAACATCTTACAGGCAGTTAGAGAAAAAGGCATGTCATGTAGAGAGAAATCAAAATAAGGATGGCACAGATTTCTTGTCAGAAATAAGGCAATCAAGAAGACAGCAGATTACACTAACACTATTGAAAGAAAAACATTCTCAATGTAATTGACAATAAAACAGTTTCACTACACTTAGTTAAAATATTGAAAATGAAAGTGAAGACTTACAAAAGCTGAAGAAATTAATCACCAGCAGACTCACACTATCAGAAATGTTAAAGGGAGTCCTTCTGGCAGAAAAAAATAACACCAATAATAATCTAGACAAAGGAATGAAGAATACTGAAAATGGTAACTATATCAGTAAATATATAAGATTTTTTCTTATTTTTTGAAAATCCTTATATACAATTGACTATAAAAAATACTGACAATGTATTGTGGATTTTAAAACACAAGCAAAAGTAAGATACATGACAATATAGTATAAAGAATAGGAAGAAGGTAATAGAAGCACATTGTTGTAAGCTTCTTATACTGTACATGAAGTATTATAATAGTACTTGCTTATAGATTGCAATAAGTAAACATATACCTTATAAACCCTAAAGCAACTACTAAAATAACAAAACAAAGAACTATAGCTAATAAATTTACTAATAGTGCACCATGTATAATGGAATCACAGGCCAGGTGCGGTGGTTCACGCCTGTAATCCCAGCACTTTGGGAAGCCAAGGCAGGTGAATTACTTGAGGCCAGTAGTTGGAGACCAGCCTGGCCAATATAGTGAAACCCCGTCTCTGCTAAAAATACAAAAAAATTAGCTGGTCGTGGTGGTGCATACTTGTAATCTCAGCTACTCAGCAGGCTGAGGCACGAGAATCACTTGAACCTAGGAGGTGGAGGTTGTAGTGAGCTGAGATTGCACCACCACACTCTAGCCTGGGCAACAGAGCAAGACTTTGTCTCAAAAAATAAAATAAAATAAAATGGAATCATTAAAAAAAATTAATCCAGAAGGATACTGAATGTTCCCAAAACAAAGAAACGATAAAATGTTTGAGATGATGAATATGCTAGTTACTGATCTGATCACCCTACATTATATGTATTGACACATCACTATATTTTCCATGAATATATACAATATAATTTGTCAATTTTAAAAAATAAAATGAAAATTAATCCAAAAGAAGTTAGAACAAAAGGAAAAAGGAAACAAAGAACGATGGGAAATAGAACACAAATAATAAGATGATAGACTTAAAAGTAACTATATTAATAAACACATCAAATGTAAGTAATCTTAAACACTCCCAATTAAAATACAGGAATTGTCAGATTGCATTTTTTAAAAGGCAGGACAAGACTATATGCTCTCTACAAGAAACACACTTTAAATATGAAGACACCAATAGGTTAAGAGTAAAAAGATGGAAGAATATGTAGCATGTTACCACAGTTCAAAGATAGTTGGAGTGGCTATATTAATATTAGACAAGGTATATTTCAGAGCAAAGACTATTATAAGATAAAAAGAAGTTCATTTTGTAATAAAGGGGGACTATTAATCAAAAGAACATAACAATTCTAAACACCTATATACCTAATAACAGAGTTTCGAAATACATGAAGTAAAAACTGATAGCACTACAGGGAGGAATAAAAAAAAATCCACAATTATAGTCAGAAATTTTAATATCTTCAATAATGAATAGAACAACTATATAGAAAGTCAACAAGGATATAGAAGATGAACGACACTCTCAATCAATTTGACCTGATGGACATTTACAGAATGTTCCATCCAACAACAGCAGAATGCACGTTCTACTCAAGTGTGCATAGAACATTTATCAAGATAGACCACATTCTGGGTCATAAAACAAGTTTCAATAAATTCAGAAGGATTCAAGCCATAAGAAGTGTGTTATCTGACCAAAATAGAATTAATTAAAAATCAGTAACAAAAAGATCTCTGGAAAAACCCCAAGTGTTGGGAAATTAAATACTATGCTTCAAAATAACCCATGGATCAAAGAAAAAAGTCAAAAGACATTTATATTTTGAACTGAATGAAAGTGAAAATACAACATATTAAAATCTATGGGAGGCGACTAACACATCATTTACTGGGAAATTTATAGCACTAAATGCCTATATTAGAAAATAATAAAGATATGCTGGGTACAGTGGCTCATGCCTGTAATCCCAACACTTTCAGAGGCCAAGGCAGATCACTTGAGCCCAAGAATTAGAATCATCCTGGCCAACATAGTAAGACCTTATCTCTAAAAAAAATGTTTTCAAAATTAGCTGGACATGGTGGCATGTGCCTGTAGTCTCAGCTACTCAGGAGGCTGAGATGAGAGGATTGCTTCAGACCAGAAGGTTGGGGCTACAGTGAGCTATACTCCAGTCTGGGAAACAGAGCAAGACTCTGTCTCAAAAGGAAAAAGAAGAAAAGGAAAGAATCAGATCTTAAATCAGTGGGTCCAACTGTCCCTTTACAAAACTAGAAATAAGAAGAGATATTAAATTTAAAATAAACAAAGTGGCTGGGTGCCTGTAATCCCAGCACATTGAGAGGCTGAGGTGGGCAGATCACTTGAGGTCAGGAGTTCAAGACCAGCCTGGCCAACATGGTGAAACACCGTTTCTACCAAAAATACAAAAATTAGCCAGTTGTGGTGGTATGCACCTGTAGTCCCAGCTACTCAAGAGGCTGAGTCACGAGAATCACTTGAACCCAGGAGGCAGAGGTTGCAGTGAGCCAAGTCACACTACTGCACTATAGTCGGGGCAACAGAGCAAGATCCTATCTCAAATAATAACAATCATCATCATCATCAAAGAAAATAGTGAGAGTGAACATCAGTAAACTACAAAATAGAAAAACAATACAGAAAATCAATACAAATGAGAGCCAGTTGTTTAAAAAGATAAATAAAATTGATAAACTTCTAGCCAGATAGATAACGAAAAAAGGAAAGAAAATAAAAACTATCAAGATCAAAAATAAGAGAGGTACTATCACTACAGGTTCTATAGATATTAAAAGGATAAGAGAATATTGTGAACTCTTTATGCCAATAAATCTGAAAACTTAGATTAAGTAGATAAATTCACTGAAAGATATAAACCACAAAGGGTCACTGAAGAAGCAATAGTTAAGGGCAATAGCCCTTTATCTATTTTAGAAGTTGCAGTTGTAGTTAAAACCTTCCCACAAAGAAAACTTCCAGTCCACATCACTTCATTGTGAATGTTATCAAATATTTAGGGGAAGAAGAAACACCAGTTCTACACAAACTCTTCCAAAAACTTGAAGAGGAGCAAATATTCCCCCAATTTGTTCTGTGAAGCAAGCGTTACCCAGATAGTAAAACTAGAAAAAAACATGGTGAGAAAAGAAAACTACAGACCAATAATGCTCATAAATACAGATAGGGGAAAAAAAAGTCTAAACAAATTTTAGCAATTTGAATCTGATAACATACTAAAAGAATAATAACCAATTGGACTGACTATGTGTTTGAAATTAAAGGTTGGTCATTATTAGAAAAATCAATCGATGTAACACACAATAGTAACAAACTAAAAAACAGAAACCATATGATCACTTACACGGATATAAAAAGCATTCAAAAAAATTCAGTGCCCATTCCTGATTTTTTAGAAATAATCTCTTAGAAAACTAGGAATAGAAAGGAACTTAACCTGATAAAAATCATCTGCAAACCACCTACGACAAATATCACACTTAGTGATGAAAGACTGAATGCTTTCCTCCTGAGATCAGAAACAAGACAAGACAAGCTGTCACAGGAGTTTGTTTTGGAGTTTGTAGCCAGTAATAAAAGGAAAAAAAAATACAAAAAAGACATCCTGATTAGAAAGGAAGAAGTAAAACTGTATTTGTCTATGTAGAAAATCCAAAGAAATCTGCAAAAAAGCTACTAGTACTAATAAATCACTTTGGGCAAGACTGCAGGATACAAAATGTGTAGACTAAGACAATCATGCTTTTGTATGCCAGGAGCAATCAGAAATTACAACTTTTTAATATATCATTTTATAAAACATTAAAAATGTGAAACGGAGGCAGTTTATGAAAGATGTGGAAGACTAGTATACTCTAAACTATGAAACCTTGCTGAAAGAAGCTCTCAAAGACAAACTAGCAGAAAGATACACCTGGCTATCAGGTGAAAATAGTTAATATTTAACATGTCAGTTCTCCCCAGACTGATCCCTATATTCAACATAATCTTCATCAAAATATTGGGAAGCTTTTTTTGTACAAATTGGCAAGCTAATTTTAAAATTCTGGCAAAGGAGCTAGAATTCACACACACTCACACAAAATTACACACATATTATTAGGTTGGTGGAAAAGTCATTGCAGTTTTTGCCATTACTCTCTGGAGCAAAAACCGCAATTACTTTTGCACCAACCTAATAGAATGGTTTAAATGAAAAAGACTGACCATAACAAGTATTGGTGAGAATGTAGAGGAGATGGCAGTGTCACAGTGGTGCAGTTAAACATGTGCTTACCATGTGATCCAGCCATTCCACTCTTAGGAAATTCCCAAGATCAAAGAAAATCTATGTCCATGTAAAAACCTGTACACAAATGTTCAGAGTAGCTTTGTTTGCAATAGCCAAAAACTGAAAATAATTCAGGTGGCCATCAACAAATTATGATATAGCCATTCAATCGAATACTATTTAGCAATAAAAAGGAATGAAATATTTATGCAAACAACATAGATTAATCTCAAATATAATTACGCTGAGTGAAAGAAGCCAGACAAAAAAGTCCATATTCTATGATTCTATCTAAAACACTAAGAAATGCAAACTGAATTATAGTAACACAAATCAGAACAGTGTTTTCTTATAGGAGGGTGGCATCCATGAGGGAGTGATGACAGTCAAGAGGACACCACTGGGGCAACACTATGTTCACTATCTTGATTGTGGTAATGGTTTCGTGGATGCATACATCTGTGAAAGTTTATAAAACTGTATACTTTACTTTAAACATATGCAGTTTACTGTAAATCAACCATACCTCAATAAAGATGAGCAACGACTTAAAGCACAGAGGAACATGGTAAATGATACCACAAGAATGCAATCTACAAAATCCACACTGTGAGAAACTCTACAGGCAAATGACCCAGTGTCTTCAACAAGTAAATTGCAAGAAAGAAGAAAAAGAACCATGATGGAGAACTTTATGTTAAATAGACTTAAGGTATCTATCAACTAATGGCAACGATCCTGATTTGAATCAGATTCAGACATCCAATTAGAAACTTGAGGCTGGGCACAGTGGCTCACACCTGTAATCCCAGCACTGAGGCCAGGAGTTCAAGACCAGCCTGGCCAACATGGTGAAACCCCATCTCTACTAAAAATACAAAAAACAAAAAAAATAGCTGGCTGTAGTGGTGCATGCCTGTAGTCCCAGCTATTCAGGAGGCTGAGGATCGCTTGAACCCAAGAGGCAGTAGTTGCAAGGAGCCGAGATTGCGCAACTACACTCCAACCTGGGCAATGGAGCAAGATTCTGTCTCAAAAACAAAAACAAACAAACAAACAAACAAACTTGAACATTGTGTATTTTGTGATATTAAGAAGATATTTTAAATTTTTTAGGTGTGATAATATTGTGGTTACAATTTTTTTCTTTTTCTTTTTCTTTTTTTTGAGATAGGGGTCTCACTCTGTCACCCAGGCTGGAGTACAGTGGTGCTATCACTGCTCACTGTGGCTTTGACTTCCTGGGCTCAGGCAGTCCTCCCACCTCAGCCTCCCAAATAGCTGGGACCACAGGTGCACACCACCATCCCAAACTAAATATTTGTATTTTTTGTAGTAGAGATGGGGTTTTGCCATGTTGCCCAGGCTAATCTCAAACTCCTGGACTCAGACAATCCACCCACCTCAGCTTCCCAAAGTGCTAGGATTACAAGTGTGAGCCACCATATCCAGCCTGAAAAGTATCTTATTTAGAGATTTGCCTAAGATTTATTCACTCCCTCCCCAAGAACAAATTTTTGCTCCCTTTGAAACCCTCTTAACCCTGGTTGAGAACACATGCATTATATTAGGTTGGTGCAAAAGTAGTTGTGGTTTTTGCCATTACTTTCAATGGCAAAAACCACAACTACTTTTGCACCAACCTGACACTATTCTACTTTTGTATGTTTCTAAGGTTTCATTAAAATTTTAAAAATATACTTTTTAAGAAAAACAAGAGTGTAATCACTCATATAACAAATCACTGGTGAGGGAAAAACCCATGGACCTGGCTTTTGAGCTGACAAGCCCCAGAACTCAAATAGCATCAAGACTAACTCGTCAGTTGAGAGGCTCATGTTTATACTTTAAAGCATAGAGGGGATTTATGACTCTCATATAAGGAGGAGCTAGAGATAGGATGGGCTTTGGGGAAGAACTGGCTAGACCCAGGATTTCTGCTTGTGTCTCCTCCTTAAGAATCAATCTCAGGCTGGGTATGGTGGCTCACGTCTGTAATCCTAGCACTTTGGGAGGCTGAGACAGGTGGATCACCTGAGTTCAGGAGTTTGAGACCAGCCTGGCCAACACAGCGAAACCTTGTCTCTACTAAAAATGCAAAAATCAGCCAGGAGTGGTGGCGTGAGCCTGTAATCCCAATTATTTGGCAGGCTGAGGCAAGAGAATAGCTTGAACCCAGGAGGCGGAGGTTGCAGTGAACCAAGATCACACCATTGCCCTCCAGCCTGGGCAACAGAGTGAAGCTCCATCTTAAAAAATAAATAAATAAATAAATAAATAAAAACTATTAAAAAAAAAAAAGAATCAAACTTATTCCAAGACTGGCTTGCTTGCTGGTCCCAAAATGGAAGCTCACTGCTTCCTGGTTCTCATCCAATGGGAAAGAGACAGGGCACCTCAGCATTCAGTACAAGTCTTTAATTCACTCTGATTGGACTAGGCTTGGTAACTGCCCATCTTGGGCAGTTTCTGCAGTGGGAAAATGGAATGTGCTGCACGCCCAGCCCAGGCCAAGTGGTCCCCTCTGGAGTCATGGGGACAGGGAGAGTTGATGTTTCTAGAACTACATAGCTTCTAAACAGAAATCAGGGCTTTGGGAAGGAGAAAAGAGAAACTCCCCATGTTTTCTTTACTTTATTGGCGTATCTGTTTAATTTGTTCAAGTCAATGTCTCCACCAGGTTAAGAATGTGTCTGTCAGATGATCTGAGAAGACCTACCATTACCCTTTGCTAAAGGGTAAATAGGGTTATGAGCTCCAATTTTAAATAAAAAAATCTCAGAAAAGGATGTAATTGGCCTGGTTTGAGTCATGTGCTCATGCCTGGACCAATTACTATTGCCATGGAGCTGAAATGGTATGATTGGCACAGCTAGAGTCAAATGCCCCTCCTCAGGCAGGGAGGCAGTGCTGGAGATACAGCTCCTGTTTCCCTGAAGACAGAGTGGACAAAATATTTGGAGTTCTCTCAATGGTATTTATCAAACAAGGTTATTATGAAAACATACAATTGAGTTTCCTTTTCTCTTGGGCATCCATTGTGTCTTTAATCCTAGCTTTCTTTCCCAAGCCCCCATCCCACCCCACCTTCCAGCTCCGAATTTAACAAGTGGAAGAGCAGGCCCTGGGAAGAAACAAAACAATAAAAAATACTGGATTATTTCTATCGAAGCAGGCTCTGACTCCCCCATGAACATCTTTCTCATCTCAAATCAATAAAATAAAATAAATGCAGAAGGGTTTTGAACTAACCACCATATCTGTGAGACACAGACTCCTCACCTATAATTGGAATTAGTAACAGAACCTACCTCACAGGGTAAATGTGATATGAAGTGGGTTAATGCACATGAGATGCATTCCAAGCATATGGTAGATACTTAATAAATGGTAGCTATTATGTTCCATTCTATTCTACACTTTAAATAACCTAGTCAGAAGGAAATCTCACTAAAAATAAATTACCCAAGTACATTTCAAAATCTCCTCCATAGCCAAAAAAAGACCACATCACCTTCTTCCCAGGAAACACCTGTGCCTCGGTGTAGCACCCACCAGTGCCCCCACCTGCAACTCTACACACCAGACTGAGTCCTCTCCACCTTGTTTCTCAGAGATCTGAGGATCTGCACATTAACCTCCCACCACCTCCCTCCCCACCCGCCAGTCATCTGTGCTGCCCACCCTGGCAAGCTGTCTCCCTAACACCTCACCTACTCACGGCTTCATTATTTTATTTCCCACCTTTCTCACTCAGAGAAAGGGGAGGAGCAGGGATAATTCTACATGCCAGGAGACAATGGGAGCCCCCTGGACCTAGCTCCCGTCCCGCGAGGCCACACCATCCACCCACAGCTCCTGCAAGCCTACCCATTGGCCTTCTGGTACTCCCTTCTCCCTTCCCTCACCTCCCTGCCCATCCCAACTTGAGCAACCAGTACTCCTTACCCCTTACCTCTTCCCTGATCCCTCCTCTCCACTTTCCATGAATACTCATAAAGCCAGGCCAAGTTCCAGACCCCCAGGTCTACAGCTCTGGCAAAAAGCCCAATTTTCCTATCTGGAAGGATACATGAGGTAAAAGGCACACTCCCTTGTCTGAAGAAGTTGATGGGGGAACTAGAAACACAACCCATGGAGATCTCTGACTCTCCACAAACTCCTAGGCTCATTAGCCCTGTAGGCCTTGAAACATTACCCTCTGAGCCCACATTTATTGATCTCTCCCCACAAAAATATAATGATATCAACCCTTCATGTAGTTCTGTTTCTCCTCTGGGAACAACAAGTATAATGGGGACATGGGTTTAATCTTGGCTTTGCCTTTATAGACTGTGTGATCTTGGACAAATCTCTTCACCTCTCTGAGGTTTTGTCTCCTTATCTATAAAATGGGGATGACATGACACCCACCTCACAGGCTTACTTTGAAAAGTAGAGCAATCACAGGATAATGGGAACACACTTTGTCAAGCTGTTGGTTGTTGTTACAGAGGAAGGCTCCTTTTAATGTGGGTTTTAAAAGAAAAAAATAATATCTTAAAAAGGCAACACTTCTAGCAAGCTGGAATGACAGGGTGTGGATTTACCCTCTCACCTGACATGACCAAAAGCCAGAAAAAAAAAATATGAAGCAACAGTTTTCAGGCCAATGGACATCAGGCAACAAAAGACAATAATCCCTGTGAGACAGAAAACAAACAAAGTGAGCCTACAGCTGCCCTGTCTCTCTGCCTGAAGAGTCCAGGCTGTAGGGCAGGGAGGGAGAGGGAAGCCAGGCAGAGGTCTGCCAAATTTGAGTTGGGAGACAGAACTTTGTAGATACTAAGGTGTCTGCAGTGTGCAGGGCAGATTCCAAAGAGTATACAGCTACACAGAGAACTCTGGAGCTGTCTGATGAGTCCCCCCAGAGTATTTAGCAAAGCACTGAGCAGTACATGCATTATCCAAGGCCAGGGAAAAAAAAGCATTCAAGGGCATTTGAGGTAACAGCTTCAGGTTCTGAGGGCCAGTAATACTGCCTGTTCCTCTCAGCCAGATTGTAAAGCCTCAAGCTCCACAGAGCATTCAATAGAGTACTCAGAGGTTTGCCTTCATAGTGAGGGATAACTAGCCTAACACTATATACAGCTATGGTCTTGTACAACTCATCTTCAAAGCAAGACACAAAAAATAAACTGTTTTCAAATAATTTCACTGCTTTTTAAAACAAAGCTCAAGAACATTTTTAGGAATACTGACACAGCTAGCAACCAACAAGGTAAAATTCATAATGCATGATATCCAATAAGAGACTAATAAGCATAAAAAAGAGCAGTAAAACATAACCCATAGTGAGGCAAAAAAATCAGTCATAACCAATCTAGAACTAACATGAATATCAGAATGAGCAAAGAAGGACATTAAGTTACTATATTTTAGCATATCATATTATATTATTATAATATTTTAAAAATATTCTATATTTTTTAAAAGTTAACTAGACACATGGAAAGTATATTTTTATAGACCCAAATTGAATTTTTAGAGATGAAAACTACAATGTTTGAAATAAAAAATATACTTGATGAGATTAACAGCAGATTAGTCATTGCAGGAGAAAATGTTAGTGAACTTGAAGACACAGCAATAGAAACTATCCAAAATAAATTGCACAAAGGAAAAATAGTTTAAAAAAATAAAAGGAACCCTGGTAAACCATGGAACAACTTCAAACAGCCTAATATACATGCAATTGAAGTTCCTGAAGAAAAGAATACACAGAAAAATATTTGAAGTAATATCCTAAATGTTCTAGATTTGATGAAAACTATAAATCCATAGATCCAAGAAGCTCAATAAACTCCAAGAACAAGAAACATCAATAAAACTACACCAAGACACATCACAATAAAATTGTTCAAAACCAGTAATAAAGAAAATCTTAAAATAGAGGGAAAATGTCACATATAGAGGAATAAAGATGAAGATAACACAAATTTCTCATCAGAAACAATGCAAGCAAGAAGACAAACAATGGAGCAATGTATTCAAAGTATTTAAAAAGACAACTGTAAACCTAGAGATATGCCTTGTATTGGTTAAGAATTATCACAGGATAGAAAACCCAGAAGTAAATCCATGTATTTACAGTCAACTGATTTTTGACAAAGATTCCAAGAACATACATTGGGGAATGGACATCCTATTCAATCACTGGTGCTGGGAAAATTGGATATCCCTATGCAGAAGAATGAAACTGGACCCCATATCTCACCATATACAAAAATCAACTCAAGATAAAGACTTAAACATAAGACCCAAAACTATAAAACTAGTAGAAGAAAACATATAGGGGAAACACTTCAGGATATTGGTCTAGACAGAGATTTTGGTGGCTAAGACCTCAAAAGCACAGGCAACAAAAATAAAAATATACAAATAGGACTATATTATACTAAAAAGTTTGTGCGCAGAAAACAACCAACAAAGTGAAGAGACAACTCACAGAATGGGATAAAATATATCCCAACTGTCCATCTGACAAGAGACTAATATCCAGAATGTACAAGGAACTCAAACAACACAACAGTAAAATAATAATAATAAATCCCATTAACAAATGGACAAAGGATATGAATAGACATTTCTCAAAAGAAGACATACAAATAGTCAACAGATACATTTTAAAACACTCAACATCACTAATCATTAGGGAAATGCAAATCAAAACCACAATGAGATATTCTCTTACCCCAGTTAGAATGGCGATTAAATAACAAAAAGTAACAGATGATGGTAAGGATGTAGAGAAAAGGGAACTCTTATACACTGCTGGTGGGTACATAAAATAGACCAGACACTATGGAAAAGTGTATGGGGATTTCTCAGAAAACTAAAAACAGAAATGCCATACAGTCTAGCAATCTCACTACTGAGTACTTATCCAAAGGACAAGAACTCAGTATATCAAAAGGATACCTGCACTCCAAGCTTATTGAAGCACTATTTACAATTGCAAAGATATAGAATCAACCTAAGTATCCACTATTGGACAAATGAATAAAGAAAATGTGGCATATATACACAATGGAATACTATTTAGTCATTAAAAAAATAAAATCCTATCATTTGCAGCAACATGGATAGAACTGAAGGTCATTATGTTAAGTGAAATAAGCCAGGCACAGAAAGATGAATATCACATGTTCTCACTCAAGTGTAAGAGCTAAAAAAGTTAATCTCATGGAAGCAGAGAATAGAATGATATAGACAGTAGAGACTACGAAGGGTATGTGTGGTGCAGGGAGGATAAAGAGAGATCGGTTAATGGGTACAAACATACAGCTCTATAGAAGGAATAAGTGCTAATGTTTGATAGCAAAGTAGGGTGACTACAGTTAACAATGTGTTTTATATTTCAAAATAGCTTGAAGAGAGGACTTGAAATGTTCCCAAAACATAGAAATGATAAATACTCAAGAGGATGGATACCCCAAATACCCTCATTTGATCATTAAACAGTCTACGCATATAACAAAATGAAACAGGAAATTTTCCCTGATCCCTTTGCAGGCCTCATGATAACGAGTGCCTCACTTACTCAGCCTGCAGCTCTCAACCCCTCGTGGGAGGGGGTGCACACAGGTGAGCAGGTTCAGGAGCCAAGGCGAGTGCTTCTGGGTGCCAGCAGGAGCAAAACTCCATGCAGGCCCAAGGCAGTGCCAAGCAGGGAGTACTCGTGATCCCTGAAGCCCCAAAGGGTGCGTGTTACAGTGTGCTCTTTTAGCTTTGCCATCCATGGACAGCTTAAGTGTTAAACAGTTCAGTTTAACATTTAAGTGCCTTTTCACTTGAGGTGGTCGCTCTCCACCAGTGAGGGCAGAGAGTCAGTGTGACAACCTTTAGTGTCCACATCCATGGCCACCTGAGCTCTTATTCAGCATCTGGAAAAATCAGGTTGCATGAATGAATTGAAGGATGGTGAATATGGCGGATTTTATTGCCAATGAAAGTGGCTCTCAGTTAGAAGGGGAACTGGAAAGGGGATGGAGCAGGAAGGTATTTTTCTCCAAAGTCCCACTATCAGGCCATGCCTCTGAAGCCAAACTGCTTCTCTCTGATGTTCAACTGCTTCTTCTCTTCTCCCTTTCTCTACTCTCTGCCAGTGAAGCCTGTGGTTTTTATGGATACAGGATAGGGGTGCAGAGTAGGCCAGGGGTGGCTTTTGAAAAGGCAACATTCAAGCAGGAAAACAGGGATGTAAAGTTCTCACTTTAGGCCATGATTCTAGGCTTGAGGGTGGAGCCCTTGCCAGGACCCTGCCCTTTTCTGCCTGGAATTTATCTGCCTCCTGTTCCTATCAAAAATATCACATGAACCCCATAAATATGTACAAATATTATATATTAATTTTTAAAAGATCAGGCAACATTATTAACATATCAATTCTCCCCAGATTGTTGCATATATTCAACACAACCCCAGCTAAAGTATCAGGAAGCTTTTCTGTACAAATTGGCAAGCTAATTATAAAGTTCATAGGGAGATGCAAAGAAGCTAGAATTCACACACATGTACTCACCACACGTGTGTACACACACACACACACACACACACACCTCTGAAAAGGAAGAACAAAGTTAAAGGGTTAGGACCGCCAGATTTCAAGAATTATGAAGCTACATTAATCAAGACAGTGTGGTGCCGGCATCAAAATAGTCACATAGATCAGTGAAATAGAAGAAAGTGTCAAAAAATAAACCCATACATATTTGAATTTTGACAAAATTGCAAATAAAATGCAGTAGACCAAAGACAGTCTTCTCAACAAATGGTGTTAAGACAACTGGATATCCATATGCACAAAGACAAACTTGGATACATACTTGTAATCATGTATTTAAAAAAATAGATCATAGATCTAAATATAAAGCCTAAAACTACAAAACTTCTAGAAGAAAACATGGAAAAAATATTTGACCTTGAATATCATGTCAAAGATTTTTCATATCTGACACCAAAAGCATGATCCATAAAATAACAAAGTTCTTACACATTCAAAGTTCTTGTACATAAGTTCCTTGTACATTCTGTATCTCTAAGTTGGACTTCATCAAAATTAAATGCTTCTGCACTTTGACAGACACTTTTAAAAAATAAAATGACAAGCCACAGACAGGGAGAAAATATTTGTGAAGAATATATTTCATTAAGCATTTATATTCAGAATAAACAAAGAACTTCCAAAACTCAATAAACAAGCTAATTTTAAAACATGGTCAAAATACTTTAATGGGCATTTCACCAAAGAAGACATACAGATGACAAATAAGCACATGAAGAGATGCTCTACAATGTAAGTCATTAGAAAAATGCAAATTAAAACCACAGTGAGATACCATTATGTGTCCATAGAATGACTTCAATAAAAAGATTGGCTATAACAAGTGTTGGTGAAGGTGTGGAGGAAATGGCACTCTCATGATGGTAAAGTTAAACATACATTTACCGTATGATGTAGCCATCACACTCATTGGTGTTTCCCCAGGAGAAAAGGAAATATGTATCCATATAAAGACTTGTACGCAAATGTTCATAGAAGCTTTGTTTGTAACAGCCCCAAATTGGAAGAAAATGGCCAACAACTGCTAAATGGATAAACAAATTATGATATATCCATTCGATGGAATGCTTTGCAGCAATAAAAAGGAATGAACTATTTTTGCAAACAACATGATGAATTTCAAAATAACTATGCTGATTAAATGAAGCAGACAAAAGAGTACATGCTGGGCCAGAGCAATTATGCAAGAAAAGAAGTAAAAGGCATTTAAATCTGAAAGGAAGAAGTCAAATTAGCGTTGTTTGAAGAAGACATAATCTTATACCTAGAAAAAATTTAAAGATTCCACCAAAAACACACTTTGGAGTATTATTCAGCCATGAAAAAGAATGAAATCCTATCATTTGTGAAATATAAATGAAATTAGAGGTCATTATATTAAATGAAATAAGCCAAGCACAGACAGATAAATATTGCATGTTCTCATGTATATGTGGGAGCTAAAAAAGTGGATCTCATGAAGATAGAGAGTAAATTGGTCATTACCAGAGGCCAGGAAAGGGAAGGAAGAGAGGTGATGAGAGGAAAAAAAAGATATATAAATGTATTTATTTATTTGTTTTATTTTATTTTTTTGAAACAGTCTCTCGGTCTGTTATCCAGGCTGAAGTGCAGTGGCACAATCTCAGCTCACTGCAACTTCTGCTTCCCAGGTTCAAGCGATTCTCCTGCCTCAGCCTCCTGAGTAGCTGGGACTACAGGCACACACCACCACACCTGGCTCATTTTTGTATTTTTAGTAGAGACAGGTTTCACCATGTTGGCCAGGCCAGTCTCAAACTCCTGATCTCAGGTGATCTGCCTGCCTCAGCCTCCCAAAGTGCTGGAATTACAGGTGTGAGCCACTGCACCAGGCCTTATAAATGTATTTATTACCACTTACTAGATGCTTAAAAATGGTAAAGATGTAAACTAAATACATATTTTACCTCAATTTTTTAAGTAATAATTTTAAAAAGAGTACATGCTATATGATTCCATTTATATGAAACTCTAGACAAAGTAGCCTACAGCGACACAAAGCAGATCAGCAGTTGTCTATTGTGGAGCGAGGTGAAGGCACAGAGACGAATGACAAGGAGACATGAGGAACTGTCTGTGGGTAACAGGTGTATTCACTACCCTGACTGAAGTGACGAGTTTCATACGAGAATACGTATGTCAAAACTTATCAAACTATCATATGCTTATTATACACTTTAAATATGTGTAGTTTATTGTACGTCAATATGTACATCAAAACAAAAACATTAAACAAAAACATAACACAATGAATAAAGGAGGCACTGCTGTACCCAGTACAATCTACTTCTGGTCTTTTTTTTTTTATATATATATACTTTTATTTTGAAATAATCTTACACTTACAGAATTGTTGCAAAGACAACACACATCATTTCCAAATACCCTTCCCCTAGATCCCCTCATGTCAACAGTGTATGTAACCATAGTATAATTATCGAAATTCACACACTCCTTGCTCTCCTCCCTCTCTGGGACAGCCTGCTGCAGTCCTGAAGGTGCATGCCTCCAGTAAGAAGGTCCATGCCAGGCCTCCACCCCAGCTTTGTGTCTGCTGCTCTGCTCTGCGCGCAGTTGGCACTCTCCACACTCCAGATGTCTCACTGGCTCCCCCCAGCCCCAACTCTCACAAGCTCCAGATCCTATAATTAACTGTGTCCTAAATGTCTCCGCAGCTATCCCACAGACACCTCGAATGCAGCTCGTCTAAAACCGAATGCATTACTCTTCCAGCATCCCCCACAACGCTCTTTCTCCTGTGGTCTTTAGCTAAGCAAATGGCCTTGTCATCTATACCCCCTCCTTCCATCCCCCCACCATGCCCCACCCCCACCACACCCCGTCAGACATCTCCGACGTCACCATTCAAGTTCTACTAACTTTTTCCACATGTCCCTCAAACCCCACCCTGCAGGCCCCATCTCTACTATGGACACCTTGATTCAAACAGGATGTCAACCCTCCTAAGGCTGTCAGAACAGGCTCTAAACCCTCCTCACACCTACAGCCCCTCTTCCTCTAATCCTACTGCCTGACGTGGTCTCTCTGAAATGCTCACCTACCTACATCACTTCCTGCTGAAAATCCTGCAGTGGCTCCCAAATGCCCACAGGGTGGCATTCTGGCTCTGGGATTCAAGGTCCTTTCCAAATAGGCTTTGACAAACCCTCTTGACTATCACTGCCCAGTTTGCTACTTGAAGGAGTCACCAAATGGCATGAAACTCCTCTTCCTCCTACACCCACCGGACACCCTCACACCTTTGCCCCCATTGTTCCCCCAGCCTAGAAGTTTCTTCCCCATCTTCCCCACTGGGAAACTCCTACCCAGATGCAGCACTACTTTAACCCTTAGAATGAAGCCTTCACAGAAATAAGAGACGGAATTGCAAGACCTTTCTTGTATACCAGAGCCTTTTCTACATCCTTCGATGCACGTTTCTGCAGCTGTCCCCACTAGATGTGAAAGCCTGAACAGCAAAGATTGTTTCATACTTATCTCCACCCAGCACAGCCTAGGACTTGGGGCCTTATAGACACATGGATGCCTGGATGAATGGATAAAGAGATAAACAGATGTGTTCATGGATGGATGGAGAGAGGAGACAGATGGAAAAATGAATAGATAAGGGATGAATGGGGGGATGGATGGGTAGTGAGATGAACAGATAAATGAAAAGACAAACAGATCAATGACTGCATGGACAGAAACAAGAAAGTGCAAATGGATGGATGAATGGAAGGTTCCTAGGCATTTCAGGGGCAGAGATTGTTTCTTATTCAACTCTGTTTTCATAGTGCCTAGAACAGGGCCTGGAATACACTAGTAAACATTCGATATGTGTTACTGAAGTGACTGAATGGTCGAGGCACCAGGTTTTTGTGGGAAAAGTTTTGGACTAACAGTCAGGAGACCTGACTTCCAGCTCTATCTGTATCCTCAGTAGTTCATATGAACATGAGCAACTTGACCCCAGATTTTCCACTTACTCTTCTGTAAAATAGGTAGGCTGAATTAAATGACTTATAAGGTCCTCTCCAAACACTCTGGCTCCCTGATTTGAAGCTGCCCAAATCCAAGATAAGGATACAGCCTGGGAGGAAGGCCACATTTGAGCAAATGTGTGTTTACTTACAACTTGTCCTAATGCAGAACTGATCCCAGATCTCTGCCAGCAATGGGGGAGAAGAGCAAACACACTCCAGATGAGAATCTGTTCCAACTGTCTGCTGACAGCCTTGTGGTGGGAATGAGAGACAGGCTGATAATAGAGCCTGGGGGGTAATTAATAGTGAAACGTGAACTTCCATGAGGCTGTACCCACCCTATGTTGAATGGAAGGAGGGAAGGGTCGGGCTGCACAAAGCCTTCCCAGGGCCCTTGGCTGCTAGCCAAATGCAACCTTTAACCAGAAAGATGGGCTTCTGTTCACAGAGCATGGGGTCTGTCCTGTTAGATTCGCACCTAGACTCCTGACACACTGTGGAGTACCGATTGTACTATGCACGCAGCTATCACCACTCACAGACCGACACGTGCCAGGCTGTCATGTCCCCTCGACACTTCCAACAACCCTGGGAGGCAGGAAAGGTGATCGTCATGGAGGAATGTGTAGCTCGTAAGTGGGAGGTTCAGGCTTTGAACCCAGGACAGCCTGGCTCTTTCTGCTATGCCCGGCTGCTCTCTGCAGACAGCTGCCCTGGAATTGGTTGGATAACACGCCAGAGACATCATAGTTCATGCCACACCAAACTGCAGCACTGCCTGCCTGAGCCTGCTTGGTCCCTTTGCAAGGTGCATTCATGTTGATCCAAGCAGGCAATGTGGGCCATCACTCCCATTTTGCAGATGGGACACTGAGACTCAGGCTGACTGGTCAAGTGACCCAGCCATGGTCACACAACTTATAAATGGTGGAGCTGAGATTCCATTCGTAGAAGCTGGAGTCCCAAGCCAGGTGCTTAATGGGTGAATTATTCTGTTCCACAGTGGTAGCTGTAGTGGACATCTGTGGGTTTTGCCTGGTAACAGCATCTGAATTTTCCTTGGGAAATAACATTTCCCTCCCCGCACCAGCTACCTCAGTCCATGTGATTTGGGCAAAACCAATGTGCCCTGTATCTCTGTACTCCTCACAGGGTGAGCAGGCGATCCCCCAGCCATAGTGAATGCATGTGATTGACAATGTCTGATGAGACTCAATTCCACAATGCCAGAGGAAACTACTAACCAAGAGGCTTCCTCCTTCTGCTGGGGTTCCCTGAGCTGGTAATCTGGAAACCGGGAGCTGCTGGAGGCCACCTGTGACACTACAAAGGGACAATCTGCGAAAGAGTGAGGCCAACACAGAGAAAAGCAGGGGAAAGAGAGAAGCAGTTTCCTAAAGATATATTTTGAGACCCCCAAACCCAGCCATACTTGAATATATTCCAGGTAAATGAGCCAGTGTGAATTTCCTTTCTGCTTAAACCAGTCTGACTCGGGTGCATCTCACTCATGTCTAAGAAGCTCCAAGTCAATACTATCCCTCATCACACTGACTAACCACCACTTGTTTCCTTGTCTGTTGTCCCATTAGACCCAGGGCACTTGAGGGCAGGGTCTAGTTCAAAGCCACCACGATGTCTCAGAGCATGACTCCAACCATGCTGGATGAATATTTGCTGAATGAATAAAAACGCAATTTGACTCAACGTTTGTTTGTGAACTTGTTGGTATATTAGGCCCAGAGAAGCCTGAATTATCTGGTCCAACCCACTCTTCTCCTCCTTCTTCTCCTCCTACCTTTCAAGGCCTAATTCCAAAGCCACATCCTCTGAAGCTGGCCCATGGCCTGCACCCCAATTCAACAGTGCCTTGGCCCACATCAGGACCTCCATAGCATGTTTCTGCCTTTTACAGTAATTCACACCCATGCCTGGCCTCTCCAACCAGACCGAGAAGTCCTGAGGACAGACTCTAACATGGATTCATTTTTATATCAAGCTAGCACCTGGCACCCTCCAAAGCTCAAAAAAAACCAAAAACCCTGAATCCAAAGGATCATTTTATTCAATATTCACCAACCCCTAATATATGTCAGGTACTGAGAATATACGGGTGAACAGCATAATGGTTAAGAATGATGATGATGACAATAGCTACCATCTACTGAGATATTACTTAGTGCTCAGCACTAATCTAAGCACTTTACATGTATTAACTCATTTAACCCTCAGAGCAAACCAATGAGGTGGCTACTACTATCCTGCATTTTACAAATGAAAAAACTAAGGCTCAGGCATCAAAGAATTTGCCCAGGATTGCAAAGATGGTAAGCGGCAGAGCCAGGACTTGAACCCAGGCAATCTGGCTCTGAATCCCTGCTCTTAACTGAATCTTATGCTATAGGATTATGAGTACTGAAGACTGTTTTGTAATAACCATGGCCTTCTCCTTTCTAATGTCTAATGTCTTTTGGAAAGAGCTGGGCTAAAAATGGAATCAACTATGCCCCGTGATTCTGGAGGAAGGAGCGTGAACAGCAGGCAGGTTTTTAGCAAGTTGGAGTCAGACACACTGGTTTGAATTTCTAATAGCACCATTCTTTGGCCCTATGTGTGTTACTGTGACCTCCCCGAGCCTCGGTTTCTGCAGGATTAACAATCTCATGGGCAGTTACTGGGGTTAGAAGTTAACACATGAAAATCACTTAGCACAGTGCCTGGCTCATACCACACAATCAGTGAGTGGACCTGCTGTCACTGGTATCTTTTATTACTGTTATGGAATCAAGTAAATGTACAGGGCTTGGGATAAGGTACACTGTCCAATATTATAAATGTGCTTCTGGTTTTTTTTTCTTTCTATAACCTTGAAAGAGCACCTGGCCTTCTCGGAAATAATTCAACCAGTGCTGCTTACCAGGCCGACAGAAAGCCGTGCTTCCAGCCAGCCTTCAAACTGGATTAAGGATTTGGAGTTCTCTTCATTTCTCCACCCACAGGATCAAAGGGTGCCGGCGAGGACTGGGAAGCGGGGGAGAAAATGCAAGATGGAACAGGCCCCAAATTTTGAACTGGCAGAAGAGCAACTGTGGTTCATCCTAGGATCTGCCGAGCTGCAGGGAGCAGGCCCCCATGTTCTGCACCGCCTGTGCCCTTGAGAAATAAACACAACTGCCAGAAAGCAGCACGCTTCAGCTACTGCTAATCCCAGGCTACAAGACGAGCAGGAAATCAGAGGTGCCCTGTGATGTGTTTTCCAAAAGGCATTAGAGCCAAGGAGGAGGGGACAGTCCAATGCAAATACACAATTAGGCTTCAGAACAGGGAATGAAGGCTGAATGCACAGACCAGCCCCAGCCCAGAGGGCACACGATGCTCCATCCGCAGCCTTGGCTCCACTGCCCTCTACAGGCCACACAGGCACCAGCAGGCAGGTTTTCAGCCAGTTCCCGCTGTGAAAGGAAGCAACGTGTCCAGTGAGGGAGGTTGACAGGCTTTGAGCCACTGAGAAAACAGATGCCCTCCATCCCTCAGCCACGGGCCTTTTTCATCTCTCCCTTGGACTTCTGCGACAGACTCCTCACTGGTATTAATAAAATAATAAAAGGATCCTCTATTAAATGCTGACCGCAGACACTGTGCTGAGGGATTACACACGTTAAATCATGGGATTCTTGCATCCTAGGAAGTACGTAGCATTCCAGTTTACAGATGCGGAAACTGAGGCTCACACAGGTTAGAGGACCTGGCCAAGGCCACATAGCTAGCTACAAGTAGAATATCTAAAGTTTAAACCCAGCAACACCCTGGGCGAGGCCCCTGGATCTGACCTACCACTTCGTGGACATTAGTGGCAGCAGCAACAGCGACCGCTGAGAATTTGTTAGAAAATCAGACGCTCACAGGGTGGGACCTAGCAACACGTGTTTTAACAGCTCCTCCAGATACTCAGATGCACCCTAGCTTGAGAAGCGCTGCACTAGGCGGAGTTGCTTCAAGAACTCTCTCCCTCAATCATGACATTTCCACACTGTCCCAGGTGGTCTTCCTAAAACACAACTCTTAATTCTTTAAAGGCCTTACAGCTCCACTGGCAGGCCTTGGGCACAGTGGTCAGGCCCTTCACAGCCCCTTAAATCCACTAGAAGCAGGGCTTAGAGAGGGAGAACCTGATCGACCATCTCCTGTATCATGTGCAAGCTCTCCCCCAGTTCTGAGCCCACAGGAGGATACTTAGTCCTTGTCTGTGAGAAAATCCTTCTGCCCAGAATGGAGACTGAAGCTGGGACAGGTGGCAGGATGTGCCCATGTTCATAAAGCCAGCAAGCGGCAAGGCCAAGATCAGGGTGTGGGACCATTTGACCCCACAGCCAAAGTGCTTCCAAGGCAAATAGGGCCAAACTGGTGTGAAAGCTGGGCCAGGGTCCCACGCCTGTGGGCTCTGACATCCAAACAGGCACAGGCTTCCCAGCACAAGTTCTGGTCTTTAACCAAGTGACCCTGCTGATATCCAGGTGATTTCATCCAAAAAGACTTCGTGGGTAAATCCCTGTCTTGACCTCCTTCTCTGTGACCCTAATAATAGTGGGATAGGAGGTGGGAGAGGCCAAAGCTCTGAAAGGATCCTCAAGAAACCATATACTGTTGGGCGCGGTGAATAACCCCTGTAATCCCAGCACTTTGGGAGGCTGAGGCGGGCAGATCACCTGAGGTCAGGAGTTCGAGACCAGCCTGGCCAACAAGGTGAAACCCTGTCTCTACTAAAAATGTAAAAGTTACCCAGGCATGGTGATACAAACCAGTGGTCCCAGCTACTCAAGAGGCTGAGGCAGGAGAATCGCTTGAATCCAGGAGGTAGAGGTTGCAGTGAGCAG
This sequence comes from Cacajao melanocephalus, assembly GCA_963573385.1. Lineage (NCBI taxonomy): Eukaryota > Metazoa > Chordata > Mammalia > Primates > Pitheciidae > Cacajao > Cacajao melanocephalus. Next base: position 22,454 of record CAUYLG010067958.1, read on the forward strand.
AGATTGCACCACTGCACTCCAGCCCGGGGGACAGAGCAAGACTCAGTCTCAAAATGAAAAAAAAACAGGAAAAACAAAACCACATCCAGAAAAGAGATAGGTTAGACCATGACAGACAAGGTGGAAGAGATCACGTGCATCAGTCAACACTCTCCTCGATGCAGGACTGTTCAAGGAATCCATCCTCACCCTCCCTTCCCCTCTGCCCTGCTACTTGTCCATGCCAGACCAGGACAGATCATGTCTCCATGCCTTTGCAGAGACCAGCCCCTCTGCCTCAAACCTTCTCCAAGAGCTGCCCAGATTCCTACCCACCTTCTAGAACAAACCCCAGTGCCTTCTTCAGGAAGCCTTCTTCCTCTACTCCCAGGCACTGCTGTGCCATTTCTGTGACAAACACTCACCTTTCTACAGATCAGAGAAGGAGCAGGGCCTAGGGTGGTGGTTCTCTGCCCAGTTGGCTGTTAGAATCCCCTGGGAAGCTTGCTTGGCGTGGAGACTGAACATCAGGTGGTTCCAGTATATAGCCAGGATCAAGAAAAATGGACCTCCTGATAAAGACCAGGGCTTTGAAGCTGCACACAAATGTATAGATCCTGCTTCTCTGTCCGAAAGCTGTGTCACTGGAGCAAGGAAACACAACCTGCTTCCCACCCTGTGAATTGGGGATTATAGCACCTACCACTCTGGGATCCCGGCTTTTTGCCTCCTCCCTTCCCACATCTCCACCAAGCAAGGACTAACAGCCTGCTTGTCATTCTGCCCAAATTGGTAACTCCTTTCTCATGCATTCATTTATTTAATGACTTAAAAAAAAAAAAAAAAAAAACAGAGTTTCACTTTTGTTGCCCAGGCTGGAGTGCAATGGCGCTATCTCGACTTACCGCAACCTCTGCCTCCCGGGTTCAAGCAATTCTCCTACCTTAGCCTCATGAGTAGCTGGGGTTACAGGCATGCACCACCACCATGTCCAGATGATTTTTTGTATTTTTACTAGAGACAGAGTTTCTCCATGTTGGTCAGGCTGGTCTCGAACTCCTGACCTCAGGTTGTTGGCCCACCTCGGCCTCCCAGAGTGCTGGGATTACAGATGAGCCACCGCACCCAGCCTATTTAATGACTATTTATCGAACACCTGCTGAGTACTACTGGGCACAGTGCTGGAGATGTGGGGTACAGCAATGGACAGGTCAGGCAAAATTGCCAGGACATTTGGCAGTTTACTTGGGGAGACGGCCACAAAGGAAGCAAACATGAGTAGCTTCCAATGATAAGTACACTGAATAAAGTAGGTGGGAAGAAATCCAGCAATGGGGCAAAGGGAGGCTACATGAAAACTTAGGTTAGAGAGGACCACTCTAACCTGAGGGCTTAGAGAGGGTTTCTAAATTAAGACCTAAATGCTGAGAAAGCAGCTTGAGGTTAGATCTGAGGAAGGTGCAGCGAGAAGCCAATGGAGTGTTCTAAGCAAGGGAGAGGTGGAATCTGTCTTGCTTTTTTATGAAACCACTCACATGAATTGTCACCATCTGCACACCAGCTGCGGGACCTTCACCTCTGTACCCTCAGTGCTCCAGTCAGGCCTGGCACAGGACAGGGGTTGAGTGACTGGCTGAATAAATGAACCCTCTTCCCCTTAATGTGTTGTTTCCAGGTCTCCAAGCTAAACCTTCTCTGTCCCCTGGTTTCTGCCCATCAGCAGTGTGACCTTTCCCACAAAGAACCAGATGAATCCCATGTTGATGGCCAAACTCCTAAGACGCTAAGCCTTTAGATTTGTGTTACTGTTAAGCCACATCTAGACTAGGCTGAACTTAAACAGCTGGGATGAAAGGAACATGGGCTTCAAACTCATATACAGACTGTTTGTCCCTGGACAACTTCTCTAACTTCCTTGAACCAGTTTTTACCTGTAAAATAGGTTCAAGGTACAGTGGCCAGATTTATCTCTCTCCCTTGTATAGTCCTAGCCAGGCAAGTTCAATTTGTGGTCAACCCAGCAGAGGGCAAGATGGCCTCCTATGTGTTGAGCAAAGCACTCTGGCCGCCATTTTGGAGGAGACGCAGCCCATCGTAAACGTTCAATAAACAATCACAGGCCTGATCACCCTCAACCTGAACTCGACCATGATACTTCGGGAAATAAGCTATTCTCAAAGATGACTGTAATCCCCCCTTCAGGGTATAGTTGATGACCAGCTACAAACCAACCTGTGCCAGCCCAGGACTCCTTGGGTCCCCAAGGACATCCTGAGATGATTGGACAGATTCCTTGCTGCATCTGTACCATTCCCTGACCTGTATTCTAGTAACCTTATCAGGAAGGTAACAGGAAATGTGAATTTGTCAACTTGTTCTTGGTAGATCCATGGTGCCCAGTGGTCCCTGACAGCGGGCAAGGTGTACCTGGTGACTCTATCACTGACACTGCTGGTCAGGTAGGCATGTTTTCACACGCAGGTCTGCTTCTTATAAATGGTTAAAGACTAAGATGCTGGACATCTTATAATTCAACGACTTATGCCTCTTGCTGGATGTCTTCAAATTCAACAACTTATGGCTCTGTATCACTAACCATCCCAAACATGTAAACTCTTAGTAAATCTGTAGCCATTGGCTGAATCGTTTCCAGTTTAGTGTTCCTGAAAGTTAAATGGCCTTAACTCTACCAATGGGTAATAAAAAATAAGCGTGTCAAATATTCATTTTCTCCAAATCCCATCCCCTTTTCAAGACTACAGCATCTTCTTTACAACCCTATATATCCCTCCCTTTTAGACACAATGTGGTGAGCCAAGGGGACAGTGAAAGCCCCTTCCTAAGGTAGGAAGGTTATACAGCACACACATATGGCATTAGCACCTACATAACAAGAGCTGCTGTTTCCTGCACACCCACTGTGCCAGGCATTTACCACAACTCTTGACCTCCTGAATCACACTATCAGGCACATCTTAAAGATAGCAAAATCATGGAGGTGACATAATTTGACCAAAGTCTCCCTGTTCCCAATGGCAGAAAAGGATCTGAACCCAGGTATATCCATCTCTTACCTACTCACCCAGCCTCACTACCAGCCGGCCCAAACTGAAACCACCCAGAGCCTGACACCCCTCCCTCCCTCTTCCCTCCAGCACCATCTCCTGCTGCCTCTGACCATCTTCACATCCAGGACACTGATGGCCACCACTTTGGCTTGGCTCCAAGCTGCAGCACCGCCCCCATCTGTCCCCTGCCCTGTACCTGCATTCACCTCCACTCTATCCATGGCCTGCACTGAGGCCACCCCCTCCCCATGCAACCCTTTCCCAGCAGCCTCAGTTAACAGGAGTTTCGCCCTCCTCCTCCTTCACCTGTTGCTGTGCAGTCTGACTTATGCTCCACTTGTCCACACACACACTGATCCATCATGCACCGAAACAGATTGCAAACGGAAAGCAGATCTCATATTTCTCCTCTGAACCTCCCACTGCGCCCGGGGTGTGACGGATCCATCTCCTCCCTTCACAGCACTCACTCTGGAATGATGAATGTGGCTCGCTTGGTGGCGGCATTGGAGCTGGGAAGGCTGATGGACCGGTGACAGGTCTCTGCAGCCAGCCCCTGTGCTCTCACCAGGAGCTGCTCCACCTTAAGCAAGGGGGTGGCTTATTAAGCACCTCCTTCATGCCAGATGCTGTGCTAGACACTTTACAGACACCGTATCTCATTTAAGCTTAACGACCCAAGGAAAAGGGGATTCACTATCCCCACTAAATGAAAGAACAAAGTGGGTTCACATAAATCACTGCTGGAGCAGGATTCAAATCTGATTCTGCCCATGAAGCCAGCGTTATTTCCACTGCACCAGTGTCAGAGAGAGAAAAGAATACAACACCTTACCTACATCCACGTAACTCTGAGTTTGCAACACATTCTATTTAATATTCAACCTCTACTCTCTTCCTGAAGACAGGACTTACCTTTTAGTTCCGTCTATAGGCTTTTTTCCTTCCAAAGCAGGGAGACATTTCATGGTCCCTTTTGTAACTAAAACCCTTAAGGAGTAGAAACAGGCAAGGGCTCAAGGGCATTTCTACCCCATTCCTGGCCACTAAACTGAGCCCACCCACACATCACATCACACCCCAACCAGATGCTCTCTCTTCTCTCCCCCAGTCCCCACACCTCCTGCTCCTACAAGACTTCCTAGGAGCCTGCTCTGGGCTTAGCCTGTTCTCTGGATCTACCTGCCTCTAGCCAGGACTCCCTGCCCCTCCTAACCCACTCAGAGCCCTCTCCCAGGACTCCAGCTGCTCAGCCTCCTACCCACACAGGTTAAGGTGGGGGGGAAAAGGTACATACACCTCACAAGCTTCCCATTTGGCATGGCTCAGCCTACTCTGGATCTAACACTGTCCAGGTATCAGGAACTCAGCAAAAGAGATGATACTATAAACTTAACTACCTATCAGTCTGACTTGCCGTTCCAGCCAACACAGCAATGGGTCATTGTTATGTTGATATTGCAGTCTGTTTGGGCACATGATAAGTGTGTGTGTCAACAAATGGAGCAAATCTTAGACTTTCCCTGCCAACTAAAATCTAGCTCATAGCCAACCTCCCGACTCACTCCTGACTTGCTGATGTGTGGAGTAGCAACTGCAGAAAATGCCTCAACAGACCACAAAATAAGTGGCAAGCTGTGACTCTGAATGGCATCCTTCCAGCTCTGCAGAACTAGAAAATGCACGCAACCCAAAGGGGCCCCAGGTCTGGGACACATGTCATTTCCTCAGGATGGACCCACCTTTGAACTTCTCCAGTACTTCAAAGCCAAGGCACAGAGATGGTGTCATCAAGACCTTGGCAGTCTGCACAAACTCACACACACTAGGACTCTTTTGCTCATGGATGTGTGTTTTCCTGTTGCTAGAAGTGTCCCACTAGCTAAATGCAAAGTTTCATCTTGTTTAAGTGACAGGTAGTGTGGATCACTAATTTACATAAACCCAGAGGAGAATAAAATCCACAAGGATGGAAGAGGGAATCAATCAAATATTAAGATGTAGCCCAAACCCTCAGCATCTGGTTCCAGTTCTAGAGAGAGTATTTAAACATGGCAGAGACCACAGCAATGACAGATGGTTGCATAAACAAGAAATAATGCATCAAAATTTACTCACAGTGACATGAACAACACTCAACTTCTGCCGATGAGGTGGCAAGCCGGTTTGCAACTGCAAAGACCCTTCATCAGGGAAAGTGAGAAACACTACTGCAAACGTTACTGTGCACACTACTGTAGCTGCTCAACAGATCACTCACTAACCTGGGCCAACAGTGGACTTCTCATGGCCACGGTTTACGCCTCTGTGAAGTGGGAATGGTAATACCTACCAAAACAGAGTAGCCCATTGCAAGAGAAGACTCCCCTAGATCTGAAGTCACTAGATGAGTAACACTGAGTTACTTAAACTCCCTGAGGTAGTAGAAATGGTGATAACACCCACCTCAGAAGGCTGCTGCGAACACTGAGTAACAGCTGATAAAAGTGTTCTTTATAAGTAGCAGACATGCAGCGAATGCCCAGTAACTACCAATGTCCATTAAGACTTGTTGAGTGTTTGTAATACTCCCCAACATGGTGGTGGGCACCTTGCCTAACTTATCTTGCCACACTTGGTTTGTCTACCCTTCAAGATTCATATGAAAATAGACATGTTTTTACATGTAAATATGGGCACAGGAAAACTTCTGGAAGGATATACATCAAAATTCTAATAGTGGTTATCTCTTGGTGCTAGGAATATATTTCTTTTTGCTTATCTTTTTCTAAAATTTTCTACCAACATACTTCTATATGTCTCAGTATCTGCTTTACCACAAAAAAAAAAATTACAATATAATGAAAAAATACCTCTCTTAAGTAACAATCCCCTACATAAGCCATTTCTTTAAGAGGGAAGAACTAATAAAGCTTTGCTTTCCATGAGGAACCAGAAAGTGCTTTTCTTTTTAATAAGAAAGCTAACTGACTTACTCTCCTCTTCACTTTGCCACCAGGAAGCTCAAAGCCAAAATTTTAGTTCAGTCGTTGAATTAGCTTTGTCCTTACATTTCAGAGGGTTCTTGGTTGGGACATTAAATGAAAGAATTATAATATTTAAGTTCTCTTTCTGAAATTAAAAAAAAATACAAAACTGCAACCTAAGGACATAATAATTTTAAGTCTTAGAAGTTCCGTAATTTAAAAAAAGTCAGTTTATTAAATGCTCAGTTCTCAAAATTATATATTTTTTACTTATTTAAAAAAACTTCCATGCTCTTCCATTCCCCTCCCTCCAAACTAGGTATTGTCCAAGTTTTATCAAAGTCCACAAAGTATAACATGTACCCAAAAGCAGAGAAGACAGGAGGTCTGGAAGACAAGGTATGCTGGGGTCACTACCCGCACTGCAGAATCCGCAAAGGCTAACTCATGCTGGGGGCAAAGAATGGAAAGAGCTAATACACAAAAAAAGCAAAAGAACTGGAGTGGGCAGCCTGACCAGAGACGTTTACAATTTATAACAATTTACAAATATTTAGGGTGCCCACCAACTCCAAGAGAACAGACCAAACTAACCCCACAAAGGAAGACCTCTGCCAGGGCCTCCTCTCCCTACAACCTCCTCTCAAGAATCATTAGGAAGCCCAAACAGCTTCACAGTTCCGGCTTCCCGGCTGCTGTCATATTTGCCATCTTTGTCATCACAGGCAAATGCCAGCAGAGGCCTTTTGGGGTGCCATGCCACGGTGAAGGTCGGAGACTCGCACTGTACCTCCCACAGCTTATCCCCTATAGAAAACAACAGAGAAAAACCAATCAATATGTTCATAATAAAGGACACATACATTAAGTACTTACTTATGCTAATTTGTGTAATCCACCTACTAATCCCATGAGATAGGTACAATCATTACTTCATTTTACAGAGAACCCCCAGGCACAGAGAGCCCACAAGCCAGCAGGGGGCAGGGCAGGATTGAAGTGCAGGTGGGTTAACTCAAGAGCAGGTCACTGAGCAGGAAAGTGTCACTGCATCACAGGGACATGCAATTACATGAAGGATCTGCATGGCTGGCTGCTGGACAATGCTCACCACAACATGACTAACAGGGTATTCTTCACATAGCAGAATTTCAAATTCTTTACTTTCTTCTTCGAGGTTTTCTATACAGTTTCAATCTTTTTACAAAGAGTGTCACAGATTTCCAAAAACAATAAAGCAACGTTAAAAAACAAATCTGAGGAAATTGTTTTGTAAAATGAATACTCTCCTCCCATTTTTCTATTTCCAGCTTCTGTTGTTTTTAAAGCAAAAACTTGGTAATTCCTTAAATTTTAAAAAATGTCAAGTTCATATACAGGCAAAAGATAAAGAGAAATATACCACAATATTTAAATAAAGGTTGTCTTTAGATAGTGGGACCACAGATGACGCCACAGATGACGCTTTTTTCTTCCTCCTACTCTGTGGTTTAAAAATTTTATTAAAACAGAAGAATTAAAAGTTTTTTTTGTTTTTGTTTTTTGAGACACTGTCGCTCTGTCGCCCAGGCTGGAGTGCAGTGGTGTGATCTCAGCTCACTGCAACCTCTGCCTCCCAGGTTCAAGCAGTTCTCCTGTCTCAGCTTCCCGAGTAGCTGGGACTACAGGCACGTGCCACCACACCCAGCTAATTTTTTGTATTTTTAGTAGAGACAGGGTTTCATCACGTTAGCCAGGATGGTCTCTATCTACTGACCTGGTGATCCACCCGCTTCAGCCTCCAAAAGTGCTGGGATTACAGGCGTGAGGCACCACGCCTAGCCCGAATTAAAAGTTTAAAAAAATCAAAATATTTTTCTGAATCACTTTCCTCAGACCTGCCTGTTTATTTCTTAACTCTTTGCTCCCTCAATACCTGGCACTCACAGTCAAAACATAAACACACTTGTCTAAAGGAGACAAATTCATTCATGATAATGCTGGTGAAGTGGTCACGTGCACAGATGAGACCACAACAACAGAAGTCCTGACTGCCAAAGATGAAAGACAGTAGATTCTCATGAGGTTACCTGTCTCCACTTCAGCGATGTCAATAAAATGATCTTCCGACGCTGACGCCAGCATTTTCCCATCATGGCTGAAACTGAGAGTCCTTACAGGCCAATCCAGCCTATGACACAGAGTGGTCAGGAGAATTACCAAGTAAGAGGAGGGTACAGTGTCATTCATGATGAAATCAAATTACTGTACCCAACAAGGAAAGTGCTGATAGAGTCACTTACCTGGAAAAGCACCGAACACACACTAACTCGTCCACATCCCAGAGGCTAACCAAAGCATCTGCACTTCCTGTGGCAAAGTACTTCCCCATGGGGTCAAACTTGATACAGATGCAGTTGGAAGGATGGGCGTTGATGGACTGCACAGGCTTCAGTTCTGGGTAACTGAGAAACAAGACAGACAGCGATCAAACTGCAGAAGAGGACTGTGGTGCTAAAATAATCATAGGAGACAATGAAGAAGAAAACCAAAGGCAATGGAATACCACCAAAAACTGTCATTTAAGATAACATTCCTGAAATAAAGAGATTTTGAACTACATTATTTAAAAAGCACAACACATACCTGAGACTATACAGCCAAAGCTACCAACATCAAGAAATAGACTAGTAAAATTAATGGACTTAAAGAAAAAGAAAATTAGATTATTAGGCTTTCTGACAGCAAGAATTAACGCCAAAAGAAAATGGAGTACCATATTTAAGGAAGACATACAAGCAAGAAAATATGAATCAAGGATTTTTATATCCAGCAAAACTAAATTTCAAACATAAAGATACACACAATAAGCACAATACAGTTTTATAAAATTATGAGTTTTATAAGTACGTAAATAAGTTATAATAAGAACTCCAGGAATAATGTTCCCATGAACACTTCCTGAGGAATCTTTAACTAGAGAATGAGCTTCAATAACAAAAATGACTAGGGACTTAGAAGTACAAGGACTAGTGCTGAACACTGAATATACAGTTTCTTGCAAAAACTATATGTGGTTTAAAAGGAGGGTATAATATGTAATAGCTGTACACTCCTACCATATGTAGTACCATCTTTTTTTCATGGGGGAAGAATGTAAAGAGCACATGCAAAAAGCAAAAACATTTTTTTTTTCAAGTCATCACACTGGTGGTAGCGGCAGTAATACTGTAATTCTGAGACGTCTATGTTTACCATGGGACGTAGGTAATACATAACCATTGGATATTCTAATTCTATGATCCCCTATGCCCTTGAGAACCAGAATACTCAATTTGGAAGGAAAGAAATGTATCTGTAATATAGAAGAGGTTTAGTAAAATCCCTGGACTCCTCAATTATAATTGGAAGTTATCAATATGAATTCACAAGGTATTTTATCTTTAAATATATATATACACACACATGTAATTCCTAGGCCAACCCAGCAGTAACGAACATTCCTAACTTCAGTGTCATTTCTCAGTAAAGAATGTAAGGCTTTTTTTTTTTTGAGGTGGAGTCTCACTCACTCTGTCGCCCAGACTGCTGGAGCACAATCTCAGTTTACTACAACCTCCACCTCCCAGGTTCAAGCGATTCTCTTGCCTCAGCCTCCTGAGTAGCTGGGATTACAGGCTGGTACTACCCTGCCCAGCTAATTTTTGTATTTTTAGTAGAGACAGGGTTTCTCCATGTTTGCCAGACCTCAAGTGATCCACTTACCTCGGCCTCCAAAAGTGCCAAAGTGCTGGGATTACAGGCATGAGCCGTTGCACCCAGCCAGAACGTAAGGCTTCTTAGAGAATTTTCTGATTAAAGGTCTGAGGCAAGAAATGTAGGGCAAAAAATGTACAACATGAACTTGGAACAACTTATTAAACCAGAGAGCAAGAAACAGAAGACTACTGGGATTATATCAAAAAAGGGTTCAGGAACCAACCTGAAGAGGTTCTTATTGGTCAAAGATGGGATAATTTGAGCTTCAATAAGCATAACAATTACAAGAGATGGAAACACATCAACTGTGTTTAAAAATATGAGCCCATTATGAACCTTTAAAAAAAAAAATCTAACTGGTCCTCTTTGGAGGTGGCAAAAAACTAAATCATTATCTGACAAAAGGAAAGAATCAAAATTTTCTCCTGCCTTCCCTAGATGAACTGTACTACTGAGTAACCAAATCACAGATGAGAAGCATCTCTTTATAAAACAGAGCAACAAATAAACAGCACCTGGAATCAGCAAAAGCCAAATTGGGAGCATCTCCACATATTAACAGTCTGGTTTTTCAACAGCTAAATTTTAGGAAGTTTCTTCTAAGTAATTTAACAGACACAAAAGACATAGCAATTTTTTTTTTAATGAGCAAAATTAGGGTATCTAGGAGCTGCACATGTGGTAGATAAACAATGAAGAAACATATAAAAGTCAGGATAGTGTTTTCTTTTGTGGAAGGCAGTTGTAATTAGGACAAAACACACAGATGGACTTCTGGGGTGGCTGGAAAGAACTATTTCTCGACCCGGGCAGGGTTGCACAGGAGTAAAGCCTATAAGAGTTCATTAAGCTATACATTTGTTTTATGTGGTTTTCAATATCTGTGTTTTATAATAAAAAGGTTTTTCTTAAAAAGTATAGAATTTCCACTGCCTACAAAATAAAATCCAAGATACTAAGCATAAAATTAAAGGCCTTTTATAATCCAGTCCCAAATTAGATTTCGTCTTCCCATTATCATGCCCTCTCTTATTTCCTTTATCTGCTATCACACCCCAACAACCCGGACCTAGCCACTCTTCAAATAAGTCATGCTCACTCATGCCTGCTTTGTCAGTTCTTAAAATTCTGCTCATCTTTCAGGTCAAGCTCACGAGCTGCCTACTTCAACCCCCGATACAGTATGTATGTTCTTTCCTTGGAATTCCACAGCAAACTCCTGGCCTTTCTCTCACCTAACCTATCTCACTTGACCTTGCATTGCTCACCTGGGACAGCGGAGGGCTGGAATTAAACAGACCTGAATCTCAATTCCACAATTTCATTCATTTAGAGAACAAATAAAGATCCTACTACACGGAGCAGGTACAGGACTAGACATTAGGGATTCAACACTAAGCAAAGCAAACACTGTCCCTACCATCATGGAAATCACAGTCCAACAGGAGACATGGGCAAATAAACATGCAATTACAATACAGAAGGAAAAGTGCTTCCTATAGAAAATAAGCCTCTAACCTACCTCTAACCTTGGGGTAGCGGGGAAGCTTCCCTGAAAAGAAAGTGATATTTAAGTTGAAACTTTAAGAGTGGCTCAGCCTTTGGGAGGCCGAGGCAGGCGGATTACCTGAGGTCAGGAGTTTGAGACCAGCCTGACCAACATGGAGAAACCCCGTCTCTACTAAAATACAAAATTAGCCAGGTATGGTGGCACATGCCTGTAATCCCAGCTACTTGGGAGGCTGAGGCAGGAGAACAGCTTGAACCTAGGAGGTGGAGGTTGTGGTAAGCTGAGATCGCGCCATTGTGCTCCAGCCTAAACAACAAGAGCAAAACTCCGTCTCAAAAAAAAAAGTACAAATTAGCCATAATTCAAGGTGCATCCAGTTCTAGCACACACTAGCTGACTTCTGATGTAACCTCTCACCTCTCATCTGTCAAATGAGAAGGAAACCATCAACCAACCCTCCAGAATTTCTGTAAGGACTCAGTAAAATATAAAGTATATAAAATATAATGCTCAACTATACTTAAGACAGGTTAGGATTCTTTCTTACTATCTGTGTTTTAAGCTCCTTCAGGACAGACTCACATCTAATTCCTATCTATATGTGACATAGCACCCAGCACAAAGATGACAGTCCCCTAAGCTAGACCCCCCTCACCTGAGAATGTTGATACAACCATTGCCATTTGTCAGGAAGAACATGTTATTGTCATTGTTCCAGGAGATTTCATTGACCTCAAACTTGAACTGCTCTTCTGCTTTGGAACGGTGTGTCTTGGCATCAATGAAAGTCACCACATCATCCTTGTTGCCTACAGCAATGGTCTGCCCATCAGGACTCCAGCAGATATTAATGTTCTCCCCTGGGAACCCAGACATAATCAACAAGATAATCTGTTTGCTCATAATCCTCTACAAATTTATTTTGCTATCCTAGAAGGAAGACCAGAGCTTTCTTCAGGGCTTACTCATTAAGGTCCCAGACAAGGGAAGGGAACTACCACTTAATGATTCAACAATGAGTCCAGCATATTCATCTACACATTTCCCCATTTGGTCTTCACAATACTGCTCTGAGATACACTTTATTATCCCCGATTTAAAGATAAAGAAAATAAAAGATAAAAAGATGAGCCAAAGTATCAAAGCTATGAAGTCACACAGCCAAGATTTTAAACCCAGACTGGACCCCAAAGCCCCCTTTTCTCTTACACCAGCATTTCTCAAACTCTAGTAATTCGCATGCCAACATCACAATTTTTGTCCTATTCATTAAACACTATACTTGTCTTTATTCAAAATGTTTCTTAAAATTGATCCAAAATATTTACTTAATAAATTTAGCAGCTGGGTGCAGTAGCTCATGCCTGTAATCCCAGCACTTTGGGAGGCCGAGGTGGGCAAATCACTTGAGTCCAGGAGTTCAAGATCAGCCTGGCCAATATGACAAAACCTGTCTCTACTAAAAATGAGTCAGGCATGGTGGCATGTGCCTGCAGTCCCAGCTACTCAGGAGGTAGAGATGGGAGGATGGCTTGAGCCCAGGAGGTGGAGGCTGCAGAGAGCCAAGATCGTGCCACTGCACTCCATACTGGGTAACAGGGCAAGACCCTGCCTCAAAAAATAAAAATAAATTTAGCTTCAATTGAGTAATAAATTCTATTAGCTAGTTCTTCCAGTAGACATTAAAATATTTACATAAATGGTTTTTCATGTTCACCCTGAATCACTCAGGCATCCGCAGCTGTATACTTGGGGAAAGCACCACACCATTCTGCCTCCAGAGACAACTCTTGTCAACAAAGTCCAGTGGCCCCACTGAACACATCAATTAAAAATGTCGTCAACTTTTTCCATTCTAAAACGCATATTTTTTCCACATTTTAGTATCTATACTGTATCTTTAAATGTATCAAGAATCATTTCAAAATTTTTGGTGCATCATAGTTATCTACCAACTTTCTTTCCTAGTGGAGCATCTTACGATCAACGAAACCTTAGAGTCCATACAATAATGACCTCAACACTTAGAGCCTATAAATGTACTGCACAACTTTCTGGTCACTTTCTCCCAGACCACCAAGACAAGTTTCAACCATTCTAACGCATCAGGATTTTCCAAATTCTCCATGCCTCTGCACATGCTGTTCCCTCCGCCCCATTACTCACCCACTGCACCCAGACCACAAAATTGCTATGGCTATCCTAAAAGTTTGCTCAAATTTGGTGAGGCCTTCCCTGGCTCCCCTAGGCAGACATTTGTTTTCATTTCTATTCTGGGTATCCACCTTGCAGACCTCTCCATTATAAAATGATACGTTATTTATACATGTATGTCTCTCTCCCTGGAGGGGAGGTCCTTGGAGCGGAACTCTTATTCAGCTCAGAATGTCTCATACACAGCCGAGTACTAGGCACAGAAAAGACATTCAGAAAACGATTGCTGAACGAATACAAGCAGCTTATCTTCCTATTACCCTCTCTCTCTGAATGGTCACCTTTAGTGTTCACAGTGGCAATGCATTTTGTAGTTCTCACATCCCAGATGCGAATGGTTTTATCTCCAGACGCCGTAACAAATAGGTCAGGATTACTTGGATGCCAACAAAGTTGGTCCACACTGTCTCCATGTCCCCGATAATTATTTTCTTTGACCTGAAAGAACAGAATCCACATGTCACTTCACACAGATGTAGCTGCCTCCCACTGTAACTTTTTAACCTTATTCAAACCAAGGTATGCTGGGATCAATACAGATATGGGTAATTCAGAATCCAGTTCTTCCAAGTCCTTTCTCCTTTCTCTCCTCCCCAGTCCTTCTGTTGTTCTGAGCCTATACACCTATGCCCTTACTTTTGTGCCCTCTCTGGCCTCCTCCTCCTTCCTGGTTTTTCACCCTTACTCTACCATCAACGTTCGTAACCCAGCCGCTCATTCCCACGGGACGCCCTATCAGTTGCAAAGGGGCCCTCCTCACCACCACCACTACAGCCCCTAGTCACTCCTTACCAGCACACGACTCGACTCCAGACGAGTAAGAATGTCCACCGCAGCCCCGTCCCATCCACCCTCTCCTCACCTTCACCCGCTATCACCAACCTCCTTACTTTCACACTTCCCCCAGTCTTCCTTTCCTCATCCCTCACGACCCTGTCACCCCCACACTCTGCCTTCTCCCCACTCCTTCCTCATCTCCACATTTTCCTCTTCCCCCTCCCTCAAGCCCACTCTCCTTTCACTCCCGCGGCCTCGTTCGCCTCCATTCGCTCTTCCACTACCGCACCTTGCTTCACCGCAGGCCCTCAACCTAGCCTGGGCCGAGCCCCGGCAGCTCACCAACCGGTCTTTCTCCAGTACGAAGACGCTGGCCGTCTTGTCGAAGGACCCCGAGGCTAGGCGACGCCCGTCGCAGCTCCAGGCCACCGAGTGCACCTTGGCGCTGTGCGCCAGGAACTCGCGCGTCTTGCTGTGGCCCCGGAACAGCTCCTGCATCCCAAGCACGTAGCGCGACGGGCCGCTGCTCACTGAGCACCACGGAGCCATCGAGCCGGGGCCGGTCTGGCCCAATGCCGAGGGCCCCATGGGTGCAGTGGGCACCGCCATGCCGAGCTCCCAGCTCACAACACGGCCTCAGCCGCCAGGGTGCAATCAGTCCTGGCGCCGCTGCCGCACGCATGCGCCCAGAAAAGCGACGGAGCCTCTGCGCAGGCGCGCTGTAGCCCGCCCCTGGAGGGACTACAAATCCCGGTATGCAGCGCGTGCTCGCCTCTGCTTATTTAGTCATGTTTTGCTCTTTAACTCCAAATTCGCTTCGCACTTAACGATTCCAATTTTTTTTGGTGTCCTTATTTCTCCCTTATCTACTCCTTCGTAGATATATTTGTATCCCTGTTTAATCGAATAAAAGAACCAACACTAACCTTCTAAACAGTTAACCCATCACCTTTCTTCTGGAGTTGTTCCTCAAACTCCTATTCCTCTCCCTCAAGAGCAGAAAGCCCTGGTCTTTTTGCTAGAGAAGGACCAGCTGGTGAGCTTATCTCATGAAAAGGGCTAGGGAGTTGTGGAGTGAGGGAAGAAGTCTGGAATTTTTTTTTTTTTTTGATAAAAATGATTTTTTTGTTTTTAAAAGGTATTGGCAGAGGCGTGTGAACCGGAGCAACTCCATCTTAAATAGGAGCTGGGTAAAATGAGGCTGAAACCTACCGGGCTACATTCCCAGACGGTTAAGGCATTCTAATCATAGGATGAAATAGGAGGTCAGCACAAAATACAGGTCATACCTTGATGATAAAACAGTTTGCAGTAAAGGAGCCAGCCCAAACCCACCGAAACCAAAATAATGACAAGAGTGACCTCTGGTCATCCTCACTGCTACACTCCCACCAGTATCAGGATAGTTTATAAATGCCATGGCAACGTCAATAGTTACCCTATATGGTCCAAAAAAGGGAGGCATGAAATAATTCATCCCTTGTTTAACATATCAGGAAATTGTTAAAACGTGTGCTATGAATGAAGAGACCCCCCCAGACAGGCTTTGTGTGAGCAACGTGGCTGTTTATTCACCAGGGTATGGGCAGCCTGATTCCGAAAAGAAAGTTAGTGCAGGGCAGTGGGATAGGAGTTGGTTTTACAGGTTTGGGGTAGGCAGTGGAAAGTTACATAAGTTACAGGTCAGGGCAGTTTTTGCAAGCTGGGAAGAGATCGTAGGGTCTGGAGTCATGAGGTTGACCAAGGTTGGTTACAAAGTCCAATTGCCTTATCAGTTGAGGCAGGAATAAGGAACAATGGAAGAATGTCTCAAGTCAATCAGGCACCGCAGGGGTTGATCATTTCTTCTCCTTTTGTGGTTTTCCAGTTACTTCAGACTTTCCAGTTCCAGGAACTCATCTGGAGTGTACATGCAGGTTGCAGAGGTTACCAGCCATCCATGGCACAATCGGCCTAAAAGACCTTACAGAAATAACCATAAATATGTGCAACCAGCGGCCCTCAGGGCTGCTCTGACTATGGAATAGCCATTCTTTTATTCCTTTACTTTATTAACAAACTTGCTTTCACTTTGCACTGCAGACTCACCCTGAATTCTTTCTTGAGCAAGATCCAAGAACCCTCTTGAGATCTGGATTGGGACCCTTTTCCTGCAACAGTGTTACATGCACATGATTGTAAATATAAAAATAAAATATATAGAGTGAAAAGTAAATGTCCACCTGAGTATTTCCACCCCACCTCTCATATTTCCCTCAAACCAGTGGCTTCTTGCTGGAGAAAAAAGGGGTGGTGGGCTGCCAGCACTAGTTAAGGCCCTGGAGAAGAGCTAAGGGATGGGGGAAGGTTTTGGTGGTGAAAAGTAGTGGTAAAATTGTTTTAAAAAAAAAATTCCTGGGAGAACTCCAGACTTTCAAAGCTATGGAATTAGTAGGATCAAAGCTGAGAATTTTTAAGGGCTAAAGCTGAATCGAGCTCTGGTTATACAAATAAACAGAGAAATGTACTAAAGTATATATTATGTGCTGACAGGTTGGAGTTAGAAAATAGCAAGGCTCAGAGAAGGGTGGAGGGGTGCATATGGTTCGTGATGGGTGGTGAGATCTGCTAGGCTGGAGGGTAAGAGAGGTGCTTGTAGGTACACCCTCTTTCTTGTGTTCCCTCTGCGAGCCTCAAGAGACCATAGTGACTGTCCTATAGCTCTATGATACAAGTCTGGAACTAGGCTAATGAACATTCTCAGTGCCCAGGTACCTAAGGCAGGTGTGTGGTTCAGATGACGGAGAAATCTTTCTTCTAAGAAACGCTAGTAGCCCATGAGTGAGTTCAAGCTTGACTTTATAGGACATTTTTCTACTTTCTAGACCACATGTGATGTGGAGATCCTCTTTCTGTTTCTCCACTCCCTCCAGAGAAATCTGTTTCTATCAATATCAGGTAAGAGATTCCTAGAGTTAGCCTCCAGAATGAACTGACCCTTGTTTGCCTGTTCCTCTTCCCGCTTTACTAAATCATTTGCAGAGATACCTTGGAGGGGAACTCACCAGGTACAGCAGAACATGACTCTTCTAAAGGAACAGAATAGAGTGGGCAGGAGTTAGAATGGCAACTAGGGCTTCGTTTCAAAGCCCACAGTCAAATCTAGAGGCTGTGTAGAAGACTCTGGCTGGAAATCCCTGGACTGTGAGGTCCTGGATTGGTTAATTAAGAAAGTTCAGGCTACTTACAGCAGAACAGAATCCCACAATACTTGTTTTTCAGTTACCTTCCCATATAGAGTCTTGGTCTTTGGGCCAAGCCTTTGTGTCAGGGTTAATCTGGAGAGCAATACTGATCCTGCAAAACTCTCTGAGCAGATACCGAAGACTCACTCTGACCTTGGAGACTAGAATCCTACCTGCTGGAGCAAATTGCATTTCAAGTTTCGAGAATCAGCACCCTTATTAAGCAGAGGATAACTGACTGAAGATCACTGAGGATCACATATCAAAGGCACTTCATTTGAAATTTTCAAAGAAGAATGAACAGAAAATATTTTTATCTATTTTAAATGAATGCCAGCAAAGAACACAGGGATCCATGAATTCAATGAAAAAGACATATTATTCATGAATAATGAATGACTGCTCTAACCTAGAGAAAGGATAGTGAGAACTGATTCCCAGCCTTTCCTTCTTGTCTTTTGTGTCAACACAGAGTAAAGAAAAAGGGTGGCTTCATCTGACCCCACATTGTCTCATGACATCAATCTCTTACCAAATGTGACCCACCCCTTGGATCCCTGATTCATTCACCTGGCATCCTTCACTTTTTAAGTGTTCTATCCTACCACTGCCGGACTTCACCTTAAGTCCCAATCTGGTGTGATTTCCATATGACTGAACACCATTCCAGAGAACTCATCTCTAGCTGGCACCCCTGGTTGGCCTCCTGTGTCCTAACATTCCTGAGGGCTGCACGCTTCACACCTGCACACTTCACATTCCCCTAAGGGCTGGCATCTCCTACCTCCTCCACCAGGTTTTCCAGCAAGAGGTTCTTTCACTTCAGCCCCCTCTGGGGAGACCCTGTAATCAGGCATATGGGAACAGGCAGCATCTTTGTTTTCACCCTTTACGTCCAAGGGCATCTGAAGATATCAGTTATAAAGAGAGTGAATTTCCAAATTTTGGAAATTGGAAATTTCTTTAATCCAGTAATCCTTTAGGGGCACTATGGCTCATCCCGGCTGTACCTGAGTCTCTTCAGATTGCCCATAACCTAGATTGTGGGCCAACTAAAGCAACTTTTGTTCTAATCACTGAGTTTTAGGTACATTTCTTGTCTCCAAGCACCCACCTTGCAGCCCAATGGAAGTGACTGAGATGCTTATCTCCTGAGTTTGGGACCTTGCCCCAGTTCCCTATCTCATAATCCAAATCTCACAGGACTGGAATCTGTCTTGTCTTAGCCCCAATTTCTTTTCAAAATCTGGATTCTGTTTCTACTGGCTGGGCACGGTGGCTCACACCTGTAATCCCAGCATTTTGGGAAGCCAAGGCAGGTGGATCACCTGAGGTCAGCAGTTTGAGACTAGCCTGGCCAATATGGTGAAACCCTGTCTCTACTGAAAATACAAAAATTAGCCAGGCATGGTGGTGTATTCCTGTAGTCCTGGCTACTTGGGAGGCTGAGGCAGGAGAATCACATGAACCTGGAAGAAGGAGGAGGTTTCAGTGAGCCCAGATCTTACCACTGCACGATCACCAGCCTGGGCGGCAGAGTGAGACTCCATCTCAAAAACAAACAAACAAAAAAACTGGATTGTTTATAAATGACAACTGTTTTCGTCCCTATTATTACTGTTTTTTTCACTAAACTGATTTCGTCACTACTGTGAGTTACTTGGACTTTCTAATGTCTTGTTTCTCCTGGCTGCTGGAGATTTGCCTATGGCTGAAAAGTTCTCCTCTGAATGTTAATGTTCTTTCATATATCCAATGACTTGATCTAATATTGCTTCTGGCTACAGTTTGAAGAAAAAATGACCAAAAATCATTACCCAAACTTATTAATCGAGGGAGATGGAGGTAACACAGGGTAGAGCTAGGCTTTAGGAAAAATAAAGCCCTGGAATTTCCCCAAAAGAGCATACACCACTTCCATCTACATCCCAGGGGCCCTCAGCACCCAGGCACAGGCCTCCATTCAAATTCAAGGTAGTCTGGGAAATGTAATCTTCCTCTGCTAGAACAGGAAAATAACACTATTTACTTACTCTATGCCACTTACTTATGAGGTCAATTATTGAGAATAATGAGGTTGCTTTAACAAATCAAAAAGAATAAGAAACTAGATATTATGGATGACAGATGCAGTCATGTCTCAACTTCAGTACTGAACTTAATCCCATCTTTTGTTGTTGCTGTTGCAAATGTTATGAAAATCCCAAGTCACAAAGAATAGCAGTTGGCAAGGCTAGCAGTACTTAAAAGCTTGCTTTGCAATTTCAGGATCCTCTTTAATCACACAGAGATAGGAGGAGAAACTTTAGCATCAAGAGTCTACCCAGCCTAGTTAGAGGCACAAGAAACTGTGCTAGCCATCTCGAAAATGTTTATATTTAGCTTGCAACGTATCTGATGATTCACACTGCATTAATTATGATGCTTACTTGAATGTTATTTAAAATATAAAATTCAAGTAAAATGTTTGTGGAGACCTCTGCTTTGGAGATGAGCATACCAGGTGACCTTTGCACTTTACAGTCCATATACCTAAATCTCTTGTATGTCCCTGGGAAATATGCTTCCCTAATTAGGCATGAGTTAAAGATGGCTTATCTAATTCCTAGGACTTTACTAGACCAAAATAAAAGATGAAGGTTAGAATCTGTACGGAGCCAAAGACATGTGACTAAGTTGATTGGCTACAGTTTAAAAACCTGCTGTTTCTATAGGTCAAACATAGCTGAATATCAGTGATTTTTATTATAATATAAACTAATATATTAAAACTGTTAACCCATGGCCCTTTCCTAGACATGTTTAGGAACAAAACAGACATGTGTTATTTTAAAACATTTACAAATTGAGCTACTTAACATGCAAATAAACTTCTATTCTCTTTAAAAGAATAGTTCTTGGAAAAAAAAATAGGATAAAATCTTTGTGACCTTGGGTTTGGCAAAGATTTTACAGATATGATAGCAAAAGCGTGATCCATAAAATTATGAAAATTTAACAAGCTGGAATTCATTAAAATTAATTACTTCTGCTCATCAAAAGATACTGTTAAAAGAATGAATATGTAGACTGAATAAGTTCCAGTGTTCTATACCACTATAGTATGACTATAGTTAATAATACATGGTTTTAAATAGCTAGAAGTATATCAGATGTTCCCAACACAAAAATATGATAAATGTTTAAGATGATGGATATGCTAATTACTCTGATCTGATCATTGTACATTATACATATCAAAGCATCACTGTGCACACTACAAATATATACAATTATTATTTGCCAATTTTTTAAATAACAAAAAAGAGAATAAAAACATAATTCACAGACTGTTAGAAAATATTTGCAAACCACATATCTGACAGAGGAAATGTATACAGAACATATAAAGAACCCTCAAAACTCAATAATAAAAGAGTTTTAAAAACCCACTATAGATCAACATCCCTCATGAACAAAGATAGGAACATCCTTAAGAAAATACTAGCAAACTAAACCCAGCAATGTATAAAAGTGCAACATCACATAAAGTTTATCTCTATAACACAAGACTGGTTCAACATTTCAAAATTAATGAATATAATCCACCATATAACAACCAAATGAAAAAAATATGATCATATCAAGCGACGTAGAAAAATCATTTGACAAAATTCATCATCAAATATAGTACAAACTTTTGGCAAATATGAATAATTTATCCCCAACTGATAAAGGGCAATTATTTAAAAAAAAAAAAAAAAAAAAGCTGTAGCTAACACATTCTCTTCTTTTCTTTTGTTCTTTCTTTTTTTTTTTGAGACAGAGTCTTGCTCTGTCACCAGGCCAGAGTGCAGTACGGTGATCTCAGCTCACTGAAACCTCTGCCTCCTGGGTTCAAGTGATTCTCCTGCCTTGGCCTCCCGCGTAGCTGAGATTACAGGCATGTGCTAACACGCCCAGCTAATTTTTTTGTATTTTTGTAGAGACAGGGTTTCACCATGTTGGCCAGGATGGTCTTGTTCTCCTGACCTCGTGACTGCCCACCTTGGCCTCCCAAAGTGCTGGGATTATAGGCATAAGCCACTGTACTCAGCCTTTGTTTTTTCTTTTTTTCCTTTCTTTTTTTTTTTTTTTTTTTTTTTTTTTTAAGACAGTGTATCACTCTATCACCCAGGCTGGAGTGCAGTGGCATGATCATGGCTCACTGCAACCTCGACTTCCTGGGCTCTAGTGATCCTCCCACCTTAGCTCCTCGGGTAGCTGGAATCACAGGCATGCACCAACATACCGAGCCAATATTTTTGTATTTTTGATAGAGATGGGGTTTTGTCATGTTGCCCAGACTAGCTTTTTTTTTTTTTGAGAGAGAGAGAGAGAGTGTTGTTCTGTCGCCCAGGCTGGAGTGCGGTGGCGTGATCCCAGCTTACTGCAATCTCCACCTCCCGGGTTCAAGCAATTCTTGTGGCTCAGCCTCCCAAGTAGCTGGGATGACAGGCAAGTGCCACCATGTCCAGCTAATTTTTGCATTTTTTTTTTATAGTAGGAAAGGAGTTTCAGCATGTTGACCAAGCTAGTCTGGAACTCCTGGCCTCAAATGATCCACCCTCCTTGGCCTCCCAAAGTGCCAAAGTGCTGGGATTACAGGTGTGAGCCACCACGCCAAGAAATTAAATGGTGAAAGATGAATGTGCTTCTCCTAAGACCAGGAATAAGGTAAAGACATCTACTCCCACTACTACTATAAAACATTTTACTGGAAGCCCTAGTCAATGTAATGGGGAATGAAAAAAAAATAAAGTGCATATAAATTGGAAGGACATAAAACTATCCCTATTCACAAAGGACATGATTGTGTATGGAAGAAAATCCCTAGAAACATCCAAAAATACTCCCAGCACTAATAAATGAGTTTATGTAAGGCAGCAGACACAAAGTCAACACATAAGAGTCCACTGTAATTCTACAAATTAGCAACTGAAATCCAGGAAATTGAAATATTAAAAAACACACACATACATTTCAGAATAAATCTAATAAAATATGAGCAAGACTTGAATGTTGAAAACCCTGAAATGCTAACAGAAAAAAATTAAGCGACTCACAAAACTGGAAATACATAGATGTTCATGGAACAGAAGTCTCAATATACTAAACATATCAATTCACTCCCAAATCAATCTATAGAAATAATTCTATAGATTATTCCAGTCAAAATCCTGGCAGAGTATTTTGTAGCTACAGACCAAAGGAATCTAAAATTTACACAGAGAGGAAAAGAAACTAGGCAGCTGAAATAATTTACATAGAAAGACAAAGGACCTAAAATACCTAAAATAATTTTTGTAAAGAGAAACAAACATGTAGGACTTATACTACCTAATTTTAAGACTTACTATAAAGTTTTGATAATTAATATACTGTGGTATTGGTAAAGGGATAGAAAAATAGATTAATGGAACAGACTAGAAAGCTCAGAAATAAGTTCAGAAAAACACGGTTATTTTTGGACAGTGAGCAATTCAGTACATTGCTTTTAACAACCAGTACTGTAACAAACAAATATGATCTTCAATGTAAACTTCACATCTTATACAAAAATTAACTCAAAATGGAACATAGATCTAAGTATAGAACAAAACTATAAAATTTGGGAAAAAAACATGAGAAATTCTTTATGATATGCAATTTAGGCATGACACCAAAGAACAATACATAAGACACTGAACTTCATTAAAAGTGTCTTTCTCAGCCTAACACAGCTGAGATTCATTAAATATTTATTTATTTACTTTGAGAAAGTCTCACTCTGTCGCCCAGGCTGGAGTGCAGTGGCACGATCCTGGCTCACTGCAACCTCCACCTCCTGGGCTCAAGTGATTCTCCTGCCTCAGCCTCCCGAGTAGCTGGAATTACAGCTGTGCACTACCACGCCCGGCTAATTTTTGTGTTTTTAGTAGAGAAGGGATTTCGCTATGTTGGCCAGGCTGGTCTTGAACTCCTGACCTCAAATGATCCGCCCACATAGGCCTTCCAAAGTTCTGGGATTACAGGTGTGAGGCACTGCACACAGACTCATTAAAAAATTTAAAAGACATTGTTAAGTGAATGAAAAGACAAGATACAGACTAGGAGTAAATGTATGGAAATTGTATATCTGACAAAGAGATCTTATGCAAAATATATTAAGAACTCTTGTAACTCAATAATTTTAAAATGGGTGCAATATTTGAATAGATATTTTATTGGAGAAGATATATAAATGGTTAGTAGGTACATGAGAAGATGCTCAACATCATTGGTTAATATGGAAATGCAAATTTAAAAGACAATGAGATACCACTTCACACTCACAAGTATGGATATAATCAAAAAGACAAACAAGAACAAGTACTGGTGAATACCTGGAGAAATGGAAACCTCATATCTTGCTGGTGGGAATGTAAAATAGCAGGGCCATGTATTGAGATGCGAATCTCACTTAGACCACTTAGACCCCACCATGAAGCCACCAAGCTCCCCAAAATGAGTCTCCCTTGATCTCATCCTATCCAATCTGCTGCCAGCTTCCCACCAGCCCAGAGATCTGCTACTGTAAGAAAATCAGAGGCACATGCCCAACTTCAAAGCCTTCGGGAAAACTAGGAGAAGACACTCCCAACTGTGCATCTTCAGCTCAGACCTCCACCCCTCATTGTCATTTATGCAATGGCCTACTCAGCAATCCAGTCTCTTAACATTCCCAAACTGAACTCCTAATTCACACACACACACACACACACACACACAGACACACACACCCTATTCCCACATCAGGTTGATGGCACCACCATCAACCTAGGTACTCAAGCCACAGTCCTGCAAGCTGTCATTCTTCAGATGACTTTCCCTCAACCTTCCCATCCTCCACCAATTCCATCAGCAAACTCTGATAATAATTCTACCTCTAAAACATACCTGCAGTCGTCCACTCCTCTCCATCCCACAGACCCCCTACTGGTCCACGTCACCATCACCTCTGGCCAGCACAACTGCATTGGCCTCCTTACTGGTCTCCCTGCTTCCATTCTTGCCCCCTTCAATCCTTCTCTCCAAACACAGCAGCCCCAGTAAGTTTATTAAAACACATGTAAGATTGAGCCAGGTGTGGTGGCTCATGTCTGTAATCTCAGCACTTTGGGAGGCCAAGGCAGGCAGATCATTAGCTCAAGAGATCGAGACCATCCTGGCCAACATGGTGAAACCCCATCTCTACTAAGAATACAAAAATTAGCTGGACATAGTGGCATGCACCTGCAGTCCCAGTTACTCGGGAGGCTGAGGCAGGAGAATCGCTTGAACCCAGGAGACAGAGGTTGCAGTGAACCGAGATCATGCTACTGTACTCCAGCCTGGTGACAGAGAAAGCAAGACTCCATCTCAAAACACACACACACACACGCACACGCACACACACACACACACACACACGTAAGATCACATCACACCCCTTCTTAAAGCCTGTCATTAGCTTCCCATTTCATTTAGTATGAAACGAAAAGCCCACACCTTGGTTTACTGGCCTAAATTTGACAGAGCTGCACACGGCCTCTCTGAGCTCACCCCCTTCCACTCCTCCCACTTCACTGGAGCCACACTGCCCTCCTTGCTTCCCCTTGTTCTCTCACGCTGTGGCATTCTGTGCTTTCCAAACACAGTCACGTCACCGCCCATCCCTTATGTTTTTTTTTTTTTTGAGACGGAGTCTTGCTCTGTCGCCAGGCTGGAGTGCAGTGGCACAATCATAGCTCACTACAGCCTCACCCTCTCAAGCTCAAGTAGTCCTCCCACCCCAACCTCCCACATAGCTGGGACCACAAGTGTGTACCAGCACACCTGGTTAATTTTTTAATTTTTTGTAGAAGTGGGGTCTTGCTATGTTGGCCAGGCTGGTCTCAAACTCCTGGACTCAAGTGATCCTCTTGCCTCAGCCTCCCAAAGTGCTGGGATTACAGGCATGAGCCACGATGCCCAGTTCTTAGGCTCTTCTTACAATGCGTCTTCGACATGTTTCCTATTGAGGGGTGGGGTTCTCTGTTCCCTCCCTGTGAATCCTGAGAGACCTTGTGACTACAGTGGCAGTGGTCAGAAAAGGTGATGCAGCTTCCACCCTGCTGGCTGGACACTCCTACTACAGCCCAGAGTGGCTTGTGGGCAGTCCAGTGGCCTTGAGCAGTCACACAGTTAAGAATCCTTCACGGCTCATGCAGAACAACCGCAGAACGAGGCCCTGAGCTGACATGAAGAGGTAGACAGGCTCAGCCAGCTCCCAGCGGGGCTGCCCACCGCTGTTCCAGGTCTGGCCACTGTCTGAATAAAAGCATAAGAGAAATCCAAGCCAGAATCACCCAGCCAGGCCCTTCCAAAATTCCTCACAGAAGAATCATAAGACTACACATTGATTGTGGTTGTGATAAGCCCCTAAATTTTAGGATGATTTGCTACATAGCAATAGAAAGCCAGACCACTTACCATGCGTATACTTTCTTCAGGATGCAGACCCAGATCTTATGTGGGTTTAACCTTAAAGAATGTCCTCTTAACCAGGATCTGGTAGAGGGCGCCCCAGAGGACAGGCTTCAGAATCAAAAAGGCCTCAGCTTCAATTAGTGGCTCTTAACTCTTTGAGAATCACTGACCCCTTTGAGAATCTGTCAAAAGTTTTAGGACTTTTACTCTGAGAAACAGACGAAAGTGCAAATATAAAACATTTTTCAGATTACCTCAAGAAGTACATGGACACTCTTTGGTATCTTTCTTGAGCTTTCTAGATGTATGTCTTTGGATGAGTCATCTCATCTCTCTGAGCATGGTGGCTCACGCCTGTAATCCCAGCACTTTGGGAGACTGAGGCAGGTGCCGAGGTGGGTGGATCACCTGAGGTCAGGAGTTCAAGACTAGCCTGGCCAACATGGCAAAACCCCGTCTCTACTAAAAATTACAAAAATTAGCGAGGCTTGGTGGTACATACCTGTGATCCCAACTACTCTGGAGCCTGACCCATTTCCCCCTTCCTATCTGTGGCAAGCTGGGAAACAGACTCAGGAGAGCTGGGTCCCAGGCTGGCCTCTCCCTCATCCCAGCCTGTGTGACACTCAGACATTTATTTCCCATGAGCCTTAATCACCCACTACCCCTACCCCCAGGAAAATGGGATAACTGCTCTTTTAATGAAATAACTCAAATGAGATAGGGAAAGCCCTCAGGAAACGCAAAAGCCCTAGGGGGGAAAAAGCCTGCTGCAAATTGTTTTACTTTTTCCATTTCAGCTACAAAAAGCATTCTACAGATCCATGGCTAAGGAGCTCAAGGATAATGTGGGTCAAATCCCATTACACCAAATCCTATTACAGTGCCCCTTTCCCATGTAGAAGGCTGCTCTCACCCCTGGATCAAAGCCTCCCAGGAAGTCCTGGCTGACTTGCCTTTGTGCCCAGTCACCCTAGCACAGAGCCTGGCACTGCAGGAGCTCTACTGCCCAAAACTCCATTCACCTGCAGTCAAGAACTACATGTGAAGAACTGCGGTCAAAAACTGCACAGTTTGGCCCACATGATTTTTTTTTCAATTAGATGCCAACATTGAAAAATTGGGACAACAAGGCCGACCTCGGTGGCTCACGCCTGTAATCCCAGCACTATGGGAGGCCAAGGAGGGTGGATCATCTGAGGTCAGGAGTTCAAGACTAGCCTGGCCAACATGGCAAAAGCCTATCTCTACCAAAAATACAAAAATTAGCCAGGCTTGGTGGTGCACACCTGTGATCCCAGTTACTCCGGATCCTGACGCAGGAGAATCACTCGAACCCGGGAGGTGGAGGCTGCAATGAGCTGAGATCGAGCCACTGCACTCCAGCCTGGGCAACACAGTGGGACTCCATCTCAAAAAAAAAAAAAAATTGGGACAGTTTACATACAAATACTATCAGAAGCTCTAGCTTCCCACAGGAAGAGGAGTTAACTATTGTAGTAGTCAAAATGATATCAGTTCACTCAGTGGTATTTACTATGCAGAATGCATATAGGAACCTAATACTGTGTTTGGCACAATCTTAAATATCCTATTATCTTCTCTCATTCCTCTCCAAATCTGCTAAGCTGAGGTCAAGCCACTCCCATGAATTCTGTCTAAACAGGCTCCAGCCTCCGATGAAAATCTTGCATTAAAAAAAAAAAATAAGCTCATGCCTGTAATTCCAGCACTTTGGGAGGCCGAGGTGCGTGGATGTCTTGACCAGCCTGGGAAATATGGTGAAACTCCATCTCTACAAAAAATTAGCTGGGCATGGTTAGTGTACACCCAGCTACTCAAGAGGCTGAGGTGGGAGGATGGCTTCAGCCGAGAAGACTAAGTGAGACAAGATTGCATCACTGCACGCCAGCCTGGGCAAAGAACAAGACCCTGTCTCAAAACAACAAAATAACAACAACAAAGCAGGCTGGTGGCTCACATCTGTAATCCTAGCACTTTTGGAGGCTGAGATGGGAGGACTGCTTGAGCTGGGGAGGCTGAGGCTGCAGTGAGCTATGAGCTATGATTGCACCACTACACTCCAGCCTTGGTGACAGCGTGAGCCCATTTAAAACATAGACACACACACACACACACACACACACACACACACACACACACAAAGCACAGGCTGCTTGAGTGAGCCACCTCCATGACCTGAGCCTCAAATTCTGCACTGATGAAGTGGAATTAATAGTAACTACCTTATGTGAGAATTGTGAGAATGAAACAGGTTGATGCATGTGAAATGGATTCTGAGCATGCAGTAGGCACTTAATAAATGGCACTATTCTGTTCCATTCCACACTTTAAAAAACCCAGTCTAAAAAGAATCTTACTATAAAAGAAATTCTCCCAGAACATTTCAAAGCCTCCCCCATGGCCAGGAAAAGACCACATCACCTTCTTCCCAGGAAACACCTGTGCCCAGGTATCAACCACCAGTGCTCCCACGTGCAACTCTGCACACCAGGCTCCCCCTCCACCCTGTTTCTAGGAGATCTGAGGATCCACACATTCACCTCCCACCACTTTCCTTCCCACCCCTCCCACCACCTCCCTCCCCAGCCGCCAGTCATCTGTGCTGCCCACCCTGGCAAGCTGTCTCCCTAACACCTCACCTACTCACGACTTTATGAATTTATTTCTCCACCTTTTTCACCCAGAAGTGGGGAGGAGCAGAGATAATCACACAAACCAGGAGATGGGTGGAGAGGGATGGAGCACTGGTGTAGCCCCCACCTCAGCAAGCCCACTGCTTCCACAAGTCTACCCTCTAACCTGGTGCTCCTCCCTCCTCTCACCCCACCCACTCTACCACTGGGCGCCAATAACTCCCCACTATCCCTGAGATTTCAGGGGTTTCAAATTCCCAACTCCACAGCTCTGGCAAGAAGACTGATTCCCTGGCAGATGCATTAGATAGAAGACACACTCTCTGACCAGGCACTGTGGCTCATGCCTATATTCCCAGCACTTTGGGAGGCCAAGGTGGGTGGATCACTTGAGGTGAGGAGTTCAAGACCAGCCTAGCTAACATGGTGAAACCTCGTCTCTACCAAAAATACAAAAATTTAGCCAGGCATCGTGGCGCATACCTCTAATCCCAGCTACTTAGGAGGCTGAGGCATGAGAATCACTTGAACTCAGGAGGCGGAGGCTGCAGTGAGCCGAGATCGCACCACTGTACTCCAGCCTGGGCGACAAAGAGAGACTCCCCCACACACACACCAAAAAAAAGACTCAAAAAAAAAAAAAAAAAGAAAAATAAGCACACTTGCTTCTCTTCAGAATGGGGGTGCAGTCAGAGGACCACTCACAGAGATCCCCGTGATTCTCTGCAGGCACCACAGCTCAGTAACGCTGTGACCCTAGAAATATCACTCTCAAAGCCCACCTGTCTACTTCCCACCAAAAAAAAAAAAATTAAAAATTAAATAGTAATACCAACCCTTACCCCATATGGCTGTTTCCCGTGCTGGGAACTACAGCAGGTCACACAGTCTGTACAGGCAGAGCCAGGATCAAGCCCACATCCTCACTACGGTGGGGGTCTATGTGACCTTGAACAAGTCCCTTCACCTCTCCGAAGCTCTGTCTCCTTATCTGTAAAACTGGGATATGGCATCCACCTCACAGGCTTGCTTTGAAAAGCAGAGCAGTCACTCAACAACAGGAACACACTTTGTCAAGCTGTCAGTTGTTGTTACAGAGGAAGGGTTCCTTCTAATGTGGGTTTTGAAAGAAAAATAATATGTTAAAAGTCAGTGGACACTTCTGCTTCTAGCAGATGGAATAAAAGGAAATGGATCTACCCTCCCCCTTGACACAACCAAAATCCAGAAAAAAAATACACGAAACAACAGTTTTCAGACCAGTGGACGGGAGGCAATAAAAGCTAATGATCCCTGTGGCAGCTCTGTGACTGCTGGGCACACCACCTCGAGCAAGCGCCTAGGCATAGAGAGAAGAAACGAGGAGGAGGGCAGGCTCCCTGAGCTGAGGAGACCAAGGCAACAGGGGTTCACAAGACAGAGTAACAGGCAACAGAAAGCAGGAAAGGAGAAAACTCCAGACTTCTGTGGAGGGTCTGTTTGATTACTGATCAGTGCAAGCGTGTCAGGAAACCACCAGAGAGCAGAGAAGGAATGATCAGAAAGGAATACTGAGAACAGCACCTGGCTTCACAGAGGGCTGAGAAGGGCACCTGTTTCTACCAGCCGGACTAGAAACCTGGTAATTCAGGGACACTGGGTAGTAGAAGCAAAAAGCTCTTGCCTCAGTGATGGGGAATAATTAGCCCTAGAAAAAAAGTGCTGCTCTGATCTGACCTAACAAATCTTGACAGCAAGACCTGAAAGGATCAAGCTTCTTCTAAGCAGCTTAACTACATCCCAGAACAAAGCTCAAGAATATTTATAAGAGTAATAAAATATCCAGCAACACAAGGTAAAATCCACAGAATCTAGCATCCAGTTGAACTAACAGCACACAAAACAACAAGAAAAGACCCACAGTGAGGGAGAAATCAGTCACCTTAAACTGATCCAGAAATGGCACAGATGTTAGAATTAGCAGACAAGAACATCAAAAACAGTTACTATAACTGTAGTCCATATGTTAAAAAAGTTAAGAAGAGACATAGATGGTATTTTTATTTGTCCTTTTTTTCAGGAGCTCTAACTCCAATGAATGATGTTTTTTGAAGACCCAAATCATACTTCTAAAGATGAAAACTGTAATGACTAAGATGAAAAACACAGTGGATGAGATTAATGGCAAATTAGACATTGCAGAAGGAAAGATTAGTGAACTTGAAGACCAAGCAATATATACTACCCAAAATAAAACGCAGAACAAAATAATTTTCAAAAATAGTATCAGTGAGCTGTGTGACAGCTTCAGACAGCCTAATACATGTGTAAATGAAAAGAGGGAGCACGGGGTACAGAAAAATAGTAATTTTTCAGATTTTTATGAAACTTACAAATTCAGATATAGGAAGATCAACAAAGCCACCTTACTAAACAAAGCCACCTCCTAATAAAAGAGTGCAAAATCAATGATAAAAACACAAAAGTAACCAGAGAGAAAGGAGACACGGCAGACAGAGAAACAGGGAAATGGAAGACAACAGATTGGTCACCAGAAACCATGCAAGTGATAATGTAGGAGAGCAATATCTTTTAAATTACTGAAAGAAAAATAAACTGTCAGTGTAGAATTCTAAATCCAGTATAAAATGAATCCAAAGTGAAACAGATTATCAGAAAAACAAATGCTGAAAGAATTTACTACCAGCAGACCTGCACTAAAAGAAATGTTAAAAGAAGTATTTCAGATAGAAGAAAAATGATCCTATAGGAAAATGCAGATCTATACAAAGGAATGAAGAACAACAGATGTGATCACTGCACAGGTAAATATATGACTGTTTTCTTATTTAAAAATTTGTAGGCCGGGCATTGTGGCTCATGCCTGTAATCTCAGCACTTTGGGAGGCCGAGGTGGGCAGATCATGAGTTCAGGAGCTCGAGACCAGCCTGACCAACATGGTGAAACCCCATCTCTACCAAAAATACAAAAATTAGCTGGGCATGGTGGTGTGCTCCTGTAGTCCCAGCTACTCAGGAGGCTGAGGGAGGAGAATCACTTCAACCCAGGAGGTGGAGGTTGTAGTGAGCCGAGATCACGCCACTGCACTCCAGCTGGGTGACAGAGTGAGACTCCATCTCAATAAATATCAGTAAAAGAGGCTGGACACGGTGGCTCATGCCTATAATCCCAGCACTTTGGGAGGCCATGGTGGGTGGGTCACCTGAGATCAGGAGATCGAGACCAGCCTGGACAAAATGGTGAACCCCTATCTCCACTTAAAAAAAAAAAATTAGCTGGGTGTGATGGTGGGAGTATGCAATCCCAGCTACTCAGGAGGTTGAGACAGGAGAATCGCTTGAACCCAGGTGGCAGGGGTTGCAATGAGCCGAGATCGCACCATTGCACTCTAGCCTCGGTGACAAGAGTGAAACTCCATCACAAAAAAAAAAATCTGCAAAAGATAGATGAATGTAAACAAAAATAATAATAATGCAATATGGTGTTTATCATGTGTATAAGTAAAATATATGACAATATAGCATGAAGTCTGAGAAGGAAGAAATAGAAATATAACAGTAAAATTCTTATACAGGAAGTAGTATAATATCACTTGCAGATAGACTAACGAGTTAAAGAGGTATATAATAAACCCTAATGCAGCTGGGCATGGTGGCTTATGCCTGTCATCCCAGCATTTTGGGAGGCCAAGGCAGGTGGATCACCAGGAGTCAGAAGTTCAAGATCAGCCTGGCAAACATGGTGAAACCCCGTCTCTATTAAAAATACAAAAATTAGCCGGGCATGGTGGTGCACACCTGTAATCCCAGCTACTTGGGAGGCTGAGACAGGAGAATCACTTGAACCTGGCAGGCGGAGGTTACAGTGAGCCAACGAGATCATGCCACTGCACTCCAGCCTGGGCAACATAGTGAGACTCTGTATCAAATAAAAAAAAAAAAAAAAAGAACAAGAGAAATAGTTATAGCTAATAAGTCAACAAAGGAGATCAAATGAAAACATTAAAAATATTCAATTAATCCAAAGGAAGTTAGACAAAGAGAAAACATGGAACAAATGACAGATGGAGCAAAAAGAAAACAAGTTGCAGGGTTGTAGACTCAATCCTAACTTTATGAATAATCACATCAAATATAAATAATCTGAACATCCTAATTAAAAAGCAGAGATTGATGATCAGATTCAATTTTAAAAAGACCCAATTTTATATTGCCTACAATAAATGCAGTTCAAATATACCTATCAAAATTAAATGGTGGAGAAAGATATACCATGCTAACACTCGTCCAAAAAAGTGGCTATTTTAATATCAAACGACATAAACTTTAGAGCAAGAAATCATACCAGGGATAAATAAGGTCATCTGATGATGATAAAGGGGTCAATTAATGAAGAGAATGTAACAATCCCAAATATTTACACATGTGTGAAAGTTGATCACACAAATTGGGTTACTCTTGTCATACCCAACTAAAACAAAGTCAAGAGGCCAGGGAAATAAAAGCACTGAGGGCACATAACAATGCTCCAAGAATGTAATTCTCTGAAAGCCTAGCTGTTGTAAACTGAAACCAATTTACCTAATTAGCTATTAAAACAACCTTCTGCAACTCTAAAAGTAGTTTGACCTACCACCGTCACTCACCAATCAGAACTTGCCAGCTCCCCAGAACCTTACCAGTGCCAATGTACTTTCTTGCAAAACAATATGTAACATTTCTCCTTTTCATAAAACCTCTAACCTTCTCTTTGTTCTTTAGACATACAAAAACCACCTGGTCTGTGTGTATGCCACAAATTGCAATTCTTGCTTCCAAAATAAAACATTTTAAATTTAGAGATTCATCTCTATATTTTATTTGACTTCAACACATCCAATAACAGAGCTTCAAAACATATGAAGAAAAATCTAATAGAACAGCACAGAGGAATAGAAACATTCACAATTATAACAAGATTTCAATCTTCCTCTCCCAATCTTCCAGAGATTTCATTGTCTTCCAGATAATAAGCAGGATATAGTAGATTTGAACAGCATTATCAATGAACTTAACCTGACATTTGTAGAATATTCCATCCCAACACAACAGAATATACATTCTTTCCAACTGCTTAAAAAACTTTTACCAAAATATCCATGAGTATAAACTCATGGATATTTACTGCATACTCTAAGTTATAATCGAATACTACTTTCTTTATTCTGCTGCTCTAATTTTTCCAGCTTTGACCATTGGGAGCTCTTTCGATTGGCTCCTGTCATGTAACCCCATCAAATAGGGTTTTCTTTCTTCAGCACTTCCTTGCTTTCTGGTGCTACAAGATGTTCCAGGCTCATCTTGTGTATTTCCTGCCTCAGTCCTAAAATCAACCACTTCAAGGAGTTCTAGATTGTTTTACTGAAGAATGGTTTTAAAAACCAAGATCTGGGTACTAAGTGTTCTCACTGCTATTGAAGCGAACAATCAATTTTGAGAAAGATGCAAAGGTAATTCAGTGGAGAAAGCAATCTTTACACCAAATTGTGCTAAAACAACTGGATATCCAACTGAAAAAAAAAAAAAATGAGGCTGGGTATGTATCTCATGCTGTAGCAGGAGTGGCCACAAGAAACAGAGCTCTTGAACACTGAACAGGGAAGGAAGGAGTTTATTATTACAGCCAGGAGCCGGATGATGATTTGTCTAAATAACCAAGCTCTTCTAACAAAGAGAGGCTCTGCCTTTATATAGGCTTACACTCTAGATATTACATGTGAAGGAGTATTAGGTTTACAGCCTTAGAAATTACGGGTGAAAGGGTTTTGGGTTTACAGCTCTAGTCTCGGGGGTTTACAGTTTTAGAAATCATATATGAAAGGGTTTTGGGTTTACAGCTTTAGGAACTATATGTGAAAGGTTTCTGGTCTCCAGATGGAGGAGTGGGGTGGGGGTTTGATCTTGTTTAAGTAAGAACAGTGTCTTCCGGAGAGATTCCCCACTACCAATTGTGCTATTTACAGGAAGGTGATTCAGGAGGCGCCAGTCGGCCAGCCTTTTCTTCTATTGAAATGCAGTGTGGAAGTCAGGGGGGAGGTGATCCCAGATGCCTGGGTCTCCTTCCTCAATGCCAGCAATCCCAGCACTTTGGGAGGCCCAGGTTGAAGGATTGCTTGAGCCCAAGAGTTTGAGACCAGCCTGGGCAAAATAGTGAGATCTCATCTTTACAAAAAAAAATTTTTTTCCTAATTAGCCAGGCCTAGTGGTGTATACCTGTGGTCTCAGCTACTCAGGAAGATGAGGTGGGAGGATCCCTTGAGCCCAGGAGGTCAAGGCTGCAGCAAGTGGTGATTGTGCCACTGCACTGCAGCATGGGAGACAAATCGAGACCCTGTCTCAAAAAAAAAAAAAAAATGAACTTGGATCCATATCTTATACCTGTACCATATACAAAAATTACTTTAAAATTTAACATAGACCTAAACATAAAACCTGAAGCAATGACTTATAGAACAAAAGCATATGAAAACTGCAAAGCTTATAGCTTGCAATGAACACCAAGAATGAATACTTAGACAACTCCAGCTGAGCAGGGCAGGGAGCACCTCTTCTGAGAGAGTGCCACCCCAGAATTCATCTGCCAATTATTTATTGAAAGGGCTTGTTAAACCACAAACAGCCACTAGATGGCTTTTTGAGGTCGGGTCGTGAGGCGCATAGGACCTTGTAAAAGCACTGAAACAACATTCTCAGGAGGCTGTTTTCAGCATTCCTTATCACACACTCCACCCCTTATCCTGTTTTCAGGGTCAAGGAGTTACATTCTCATGCACAAATAACACACAGACAGTGCCTTGGTATTTTTGCATGCCCTGACCTCAAACATACGTAAGCTTGAATATGTCGCCGTGCACCCCCAACAAAAAAGTCTTTGTGGCTGTGTGCAAGGCACAAATTTATCATATTACACATAAAAATATATAAAAGAAAAAATAAATTAGACTTCATCAAAATTAATGTGCTCTCTAAAAAACACGATTAAGAGAACAAGAAAGGCCACAAATGGGGGAAATATTTTCAAAATATATATCTCATAAAGGACTACAATCCAGAATATAAATATTTTTTAAAAACCTCTTAGAGCTCAATAAGAAGAAGATGCACAATTCAACTTTTTAAATTGATGAAAGGTTTTGTACAGATATCAGAACGATATATGGATGGCAAATAAGCACAAGAAAAGATGCTCACCATCATTTGTCATTAGGGAAAAACAAATTAAAACCAAACCTATTGACCAGATATGGTGGCTCGTGCCTATAATCCCAGCATTTTGGGAGGCTGAGGCGGGCAGATCACTTGAGGTTAGGAGTTTCAAACCAGCCTGGCCAGCATGGTGAAACCCTGTCTCTACTAAAATAAAAAATAATTGGCCGGGTGTGGTGGTAGGCACCTGTAATCCCAGCTAATCGGGAGGCTGAGGCAGAAGAATCACTTAAAGCCAGGAGGCAGAGGTTGCGGTGAGCTGCGATC
The DNA here is from genome assembly GCA_963573385.1 of Cacajao melanocephalus. Taxonomy (NCBI): domain Eukaryota; kingdom Metazoa; phylum Chordata; class Mammalia; order Primates; family Pitheciidae; genus Cacajao; species Cacajao melanocephalus. The sequence goes on from CAUYLG010067958.1 coordinate 58,586, forward strand.
GTGCCACTACACTTCAGCCTGGGGACAGACGGAGACTCCATCTCAAACAACAGCAACAAAAACCAAACCTATTAGAATGGAAAAGATGTAAAAGAATGACCATATAGACTTGGGAAGGATGTAGAGGAACTGGTGGAAATGTAAAGGGGTAAAAACTCATTGAAAAACAGTTCAGCAGTTTCTTAAGAAATTAAACAAATATTTACCATAAGATCCAGCCATCCCCCTGCTAGATATTTAACCAAAGACAATAAAGTGCTGTATATATTCATGCAAAAACTTGAATACAAATGCTTCTTACTTACCTCAGTCCCAAGCACCAGCCAAAGACATGGAGACATAAGCCATATAGATACTCAAGAAATTCTAAATGGATGAAGACACAATGGATGGATCCATGGATAGATTCAGAAAGAAGTAGATTGATGGAAACAAGACAGGCAAGTGGATAAATGGACTGACAGAAAGATGAATGCATGTGTGGACAAATGGATGGCGAGCTGGAGAGATGAAAGCACAGAAAGAAAAATGCAAAATCGTGAAGATGAATAGATGAATGAAGAGTTGGACAGAAGAGATGGGTAGATGGAGAGAAGGGTGGATGGACGGACAGACAGACGCATTAGATGGATGGGTGAATAGATGGAAAGTTTGCAAGCACTTCAAAGGCAGAGATTGTTTCTTATTTATCTGTTTTCACAATGCCCACAAAAGAGCTGGTCATAAGGTAGTTAGATGCTTAATACAAATTTTTTGAAGAAATGAATGAATGATGGAGGTACTGTGTTATAGCAGAAAAGTTTTGGACTAAGAGTCAGAAGACCTGATTTTCAGCTCTCTCTGTATCCTCAGTAGTTCATATAAACATAAGCAATGTAACCCCCAATTTTCCATTTACTCTTCTGTAAAATAGGTAGGTTGAACTAAATGACTTTTAGGCCTTTCCCAAACACTCTGGCTCCCTGATTTGAAGCTGCCCAAATCCAAGATAAGGATACAGAATAGGAGGAGGGCCACATTTGAGCAAATTTGTGTTTACTTACAACTTGTCCTAATGCAGAACTGATCCCAGATCTCTGCCAGCGATGGGGGAGAAGAGCAAACACACTCCAGATGAGAATCGGTTCCAACTGTCTGCTGACAGCCTTGTGGTGGGAATGAGAGACAGGCTGATAATAAAGCCTGGGGGGTAATTAATAGTGAAACGTGAACTTCCATGAGGCTGTACCCACCCTATGTTGGATGGAAGGAGGGAAGGGTCGGGCTGCACAAAGCCTTCCCAGGGCCCTTGGCTGCTGGCCAAATGCACCCTTTAACCAGAAAGATGGGCTTCTGTTCACAGAGCATGGGGTCTGTCCTGTTAGATACTCACCTAGACTCCTGACACACTGTGGAGTACCGATTGTACTATGAACACAGCTATCACCACTCACAAACCAACACGTGCCAGGCTGTCATGTCCCCTCGACACTTCCAACAACCCTGGGAGGCAGGAAAGGTGATCGTCATGGAGGAATGTGTAGCTCACAAGTGGGAGGTTCAGGCTTTGAACCCAGGATAGCCTGGCTCTTTCTGCTATGCCCGGCTTCTCTCTGCAGACAGCTGCCCCAGAACTGGTTGGATAACACGCCAGAGACATCACATGCCGCACCAAACTGCAGCACTGCCTGCCTGAGCCTGCTTGGTCCCTTTACAAGGTGCTTTCATGTTGATCCAAGCAGGCAATATGGGCCATCACTCCCATTTTGCAGATGGGACACTGAGACTCAGGCTGACCAGTGAAGTGACCCAGCCATGGTCACACAACTTACAAATGGTGGAACTGAGATTCCATCCGTGGAAACTGGAGTCCCAAGCCAGGTGCTTAATGGGTGAATTATTCTGTTCCACAGTGGTAGCTGTAGTGGACATCTGTGGGTTTTGCCTGGTAACAGCATCTGAATTTTCTTCAGGGAATCACACTCAGCACACACCCCTACCCACCACAACCCATGTGATTTGGGCAGAACTGATACTCCCTGTGGAGCAGAGGAGGAATGCAAGATGGAACAAGCCCCATGTTTTGAACTGGCAGGACAGCAATTGTAGTTCATTCTAAGAAGGCTTTGCTGAGCTGCAGGGAGGAGGCCCCCATGTTCTGCAGCCACTTGGGCTCTGGAGAAATATACACAGCTATTTGAAACTGTGTGGTTTTAGCCATACCTAATCCCAGGCCTCAAGATGGAACAGGAACTCAGAGGTTACCCTGCTATGTGAGGTGATTTTAAAAAAAAATGTCAACTGGTTAGGTGCAGCGACTCATGCCTGTAACCACAACACTTTGGGAGGCCGAAGCAGGAGGATCACTCGAGCCCATGAGATCAAGGCAAGCTATGATTGCGCCACTACACTCCAGCCTGGACAACAGAGCTAGACCCTGTATCATTTTTTTAAAAAAATGTCATCATCCACACAGAGCAAGGAGAAAGGGAACAGTCCAATGCAAATACGCAATTAAGCTTCTTCAGAACAGGGAATAAAGGCTGAACGCACAGACACACACTGTTCCGTCCACAGCCTTGGCTCCACTGCCCTCTAGAGGCTGCACAGGCAACAGCAGGCAGGTTTTTAGCAAGTTACCGCCGTGGAAGGAAGCAACCTGTTCTCCAAAGAGGGAGGATTGCAGGCTTTGAGCCACTGAGAAACCAGATGCCCTCCATCCCTCAACCACGGGCCTAGTTCACCCTCTCTGTCATCTCCCCCTTGGACTTCTGCAACAGCCTCCTCACCGGTATTAATAAAAATAATAAAACAATCCTCTACTGAATGCTGACAGCAGGCACTGTGCTGAGGGATTACCCATATGGTCTCATGGAATTCTTCAACATCCTTGGGAATTGAGTAGTATCTCATTTACAGATAAGGCAACAGGCTCATTCACACAGGTTAGGGATCTTACCCAAGGCCACATGGCTGACAACCAGTGGAAAAGAAGAGTGGGTGTCATGAATGGAGTTTTTTTTGAGGGGGGAAAGGGGATTCATTAAATGTTCCAAAATTGATTGTGGTGTGAGTTGTACAACTCTGTGAATATAGTAAAATCCACAATTGTACAGCCTGTGCATTTGTTACCTATTGCCGCTGTAACAAATTACCAAGCTTAGTGGCTTCAAACAATACCAACTTAATATTTTACAGTCTGGAGGTCAAAATAGGTCCAAAATCAGGCCAGTTACAGTAGCTCACACCTGTAACCCCAACACTTTGGGAACTCAAGGTGGGTTGATCACTTGAGGTCAGGAGTTCGAGACCAGCCTGGCCAACATGGTGAAACCCCATCTCTACTAAAAATACAAAAATTAGCCAGGTGTGATGGTGGGCACCTGTAATTCCAGCTACTTGGGAGGCTGAGGCAGGAGTGTGATGGTGGGCACCTGTAATTCCAGCTACTTGGGAGGCTGAGGCAGGAGAATTCCTTGAACCCAGCAGGCGGAGGTTGCAGTGAGCCGAGATCATGCCACTGAACTCCAGCCTGGACAACAGACCAAGACTCCATCTCAAACAAACAAACAAAAAGCAGAGACTGATGGTCAGATTTGATTTAAAAAAGTAAGACCCAATTTTATGTTGCCTACCATAAATGCACTTCAAATATACCTATCAAAATTAAACGGTCACTACGGCTCTCCAGCCTGGGCAACAGAAAGAGACTCAACCTCAAAAAAAAAAAAAAAAAGTCCAGAATCAAGGTACTGGCAGGGCTATGTTCCTTCTGGAAGCCCAGTGAAGAATCTGTTTCCTACTTTTTCAGCTTCCTGAAGCTGCCTGCATTGGGTGACTCATGGTCCCTTCTTGCATTTTCAAAGTCCCTGGTTTCTCCAGTTCCAACATCACATTTTCATCCTCCTGCCTCCCTTTTATAAGATCCCTTCTGATTACAACAGGGATAATTTCTGTTCAATTATCCTGGATAAATGACCCAGGATAATTTCTTTGTCTCTGGATCCTTAACCACATATCCAAGACCATTTTTCTGGGTAAAGTAACATGCTCACAGGTGCCAGGGAGTAGGACGTAGACATCTTTGGGGTCCATTATTAAGCATACCAGCATATGTATTTTATCTCAATAAAGCTGTTAATTTTTTTCTGAAAGTGGGGTGCCTTCTGAATTAAGACTTGAAGGACATAGTCTGAAAAGATCAGATCTGAGGAAGGTGCAGTGAGAAGCCAGTGGAGTGTTCTAGGAAAGGGAGAGGTAGGATCTGTCTTGCTGTTTATGAAACCACTCACACGAATTGTCACCATCTCCACACCAACTGTGGGACCTTCACCTCAGTGCTCCAGTCAGGCCTGGAACAGGATCGGGGTTGAGCAACTGATTGAATAAACAAACTCTCTTGCCTTTAATACGTTGTTTCCCTTCAGTTAACCAATTTTTTTTTATGAGTAAGAGTCTTGCAATTTCACCCAGGATGGAGTGCAGAGGCGTGATCTCATCTCACAGCAAACTCCACCCCCTGGGTACAAGCAATTCTCCTGCCTCAGTAGCTGGGACTACAGGCGCATGCCACCATGCCCGGCTAATTTTTGTATTTTTCGTAGAGATGAGGTTTTATCATGTTGGTCAGGCTGGTCTCGAGCTCCTGGCCTCAAGTGATCCGCCTACCTCGGCCTCCCAAAGTGCTGGAATTACAGGCATGAGCCACCACACACTGTCCAGCTCACCAAGCTAAAGCTTCTCGGTCCCCTAGTTTCTGCGCATCAGCAGAGTGACACTTTTCCCATAAAGAATCAGATGAATCCCCATGTTGAGAGTCAAACTCCTAAGACCCTGAGGCTTTACATCTGTGTTCCGCCACATCTAGACTAGGCAGAATTTAAACACTTGGGATGCTGGACCCAGGTGCAGGGCATAACACAATGAAAGGAACATGGGCCTCAAACTGATAAACTGACCACTTGATCTTTGGCAAGCTCCCTAACCTCTGAACATCAGTTTTCATCTGTACAATGGGTCCAAGGTAGAGTGGCCTTACTTTTCCTTTTCTCATACAATGCCCAGCACTCAGAGGGAGCTCAGATATTTGGTCAATCCAACAAAAATTCCTCCTTTCCACAAAGAGGGCAAGCCTCCTTTGTGCTACATGCTGAGTGAATCAGTTTAGCCACAATATTAGAGGAAATTAGTCCATCATAAATGGTCAGTAAATAATGATACATCTGATCATCTCCCACCTGAACCCCACAATGGCATCTCACTTCAAGAGAGAAATTTTTCTCCAAATTGACTTTAATCCCTATTCTGGGTACAGTTGATGACCAGGTACAAACATATCTGTACAAGCTCAGATTTCCTTTGGTCCTCAAGGACATCCTGAGATGTTTAGACAGATTCTCTGCAGCAACCTAGGAAGGTGAGAATAAACAAGGTGGGATTAGCAACTTGTTCTTGGCAAACCCAAGGTGGCCCAGAAAGCACTGTTTCCTTTAGATGTAACACCTCCCAAGAGTAACTAATTACCAGAAGGGGACATTCCAGCCAGTAAATTGTATCCAATGACTTTAACTATGACACCCCTGGTCAGGTGGCCATGTTTTCTTGATCTAGTCTGCTTCTCATAAGAAGAGAAAACTCAGACACTGGATGTCTTGAAATTTAACAGCTTATGGCTCCATGTGAGCAAAAAATTCAAAAGTGCTAACTACTAGTAAATGTGTGATTGTATGAGTATTTTCAATTTAGTCTTCCTAAATGCTAACAAAGGGCCTTAACTCTATAAATGGGTACCAAACACTAAGTGGTAAATATTCATTTTCTCCATATCCCATTCCTTCTTAAAGCTACAATTCTTTTTTTTTTTTTAAGACAGGGTTTCACCACATTGGTCAGGCTGGTCTCAAACTCCTAACCTCAGGTGATCTGCCTGCCTCAGCCTCCCAAAGTGTTGGCATTATAGGCGTGAGCCACCGCACCCGGCTACAATTATCTTTTTTTTTTTTTTAATTTATTTATTTTTGAGATGGAGTCTTGCTCTGTTTGCTCACTGCAACCTCTACCTCCCAGGTTCAAGTGATCCTCGTGCCTTAGCCTCCCCAGTAGCTAGGACCACAGGCACGCACCACCATGCCTGGCCAATTTTTACCTTCTTTGCAGCCCTATCTCCCTCCCTTTTAGATGCAATGTGATTGTTGAATGTGATTGTTGCTGAACCTAACATGGGTCCGCTCTCCTGGTGCAATAAAAACCAAACACTGACACCGGACTGCAGTGAAAGAAAGTGAGGCTTTTGCTGCAGGATGCCAAGCAGGGAGAATCAGACAGCTTGCGCTTGAGACCTGATGTCTCCAAGGACCTGCAAGTAAGGGTTTTTAAAGGCAGGGGATAAATTTCAAGAAAGCAGAAGTTACAGGCAAAATTATAAGTCAATAGATGGAGGTTACGCATTGGTTTGGCCTGAAAAGGCTGGATACCTCAAAGCAGGGGCTTACAGATCATAGGTAGATTCAAAGATTTCCTAACTTGTAATCAGTTAAGGAAGAGAAGTTTGTTTACATTTTTGGGGGCCAGCAGAAAAGAATGTTAGCTCTGGGTTGTGGGTGTGACCTCCTCAGGCCCCTCAAGAAGAAATGTAGAACTAGGAATGACGGTCCAAGTTCAGTCCTCAGCTCCCCCTTATCTGATTTCAGCATGCCAGTGGATCTGTCGGTGGAGGTCCAGGTTTCTGAAAAACAATTTAGATGTGTGTTACAATGTTATCTTTCATTTCTATAGTTATAAAACCACTCTCAAATGAATTGTCACCATCTCCACACAAGGCTGTGGAACCTTCATTTCTGTACCCTTCATTTCTGTGCTCAAGTCAGGCCTGGCACAGAATAGGGGTTGAGCGACTGGTGGAATAAATGAAACCTCTTGCCCTTAATGTGTCGTTTCCTTTCAGTTCACCAAGTAGTTGTTGTTGTTGTTGTGTTGTTGTTGTTGTTGTTGTTGTTTTGAGTCAGAGTCTCACTCTGTCACCCAGGCCGGATGGAATGCAGAGGCACGATCTCGGCTCACTGCAACCTCTGCCTCCCAAGTTCAAGCAGTTCTCCTGCCTCAGTCTCCTGAGTAGCTGGAACTACAGACCTTTTCCCAGGAGCCTCAGCTAACAGGAGTTCACCCTCCTCCTCCTTCACCCGTTGCTGTGCAGTCTGTTATGCTCCACTTGTTCACACACACACTTATCCATCATGCGCCCAACCAGATTGCAAACAGAAAGTAGATCTCATATTTCTCCTCTGAACCTCCCACTGCGCCCGGGGTGTGACGGATCCATCTCCTCCCTTCACAGCGCTCACTCTGGAATGATGAACAAACGTGGCTCACTTGGTGGTGGCATTGGAGCTGGGAAGGCTGATGGACCGGTGACGGGTCTCTGCAGCCAGCCCCCATGCTCTCAGTAGGAGCTGCTACACCTCCAGCAAAGGGGAGGATTATTAAGCACCTCCCTCGTGCCAGGTGCTGTGCTAGACACTTTACAGACTGTATGTTGTTTAAGCCTCCTAACGACCCAAAGAGAAGAGGATTCATTATCCCCACTTAATGGATGAACAAAGAGGGTTCAGATAAATCACTGCTGGAGTCGGATTCAAATCTGATTCTGCCAGTACCAAGTCAGTGTCATTTCCAATGCACTACAGTGTCAGAGAAAGAAAAGAATGCAACACCTCACCTACATCCAAGTATCTCTGAGTTTACAACACACTCTATTTATTCAAACTCTACTCTCTTCCTGAAGACAGGACTTATCTTTTAATTCTGTCTATAGGCTTTTTTCCTTCCAAAGCAGGGAAACATTTCATGGTCCCTTTTGTAACTAAAACCCTTAAGGAGTAGAAACAGGCAAGGACTCAAGGGCATTTCTAACCCATTCCTGGCCACTCTAAACTGAGCCCACCCACACATCACATCATACCCCAACCAGATGCTCTCTTCTCTCTCCTCTCTCTCTATTCCCACAACAACCCAGCCCCTGGGCCTCCCAGGATTGGCCTCTTCCTGATCCTCCTCTGGTACTCCACACCTCATTCTTCTGCTGAGGGGGGCTAAGCCTGCTGTGGGCTTAGCTGCTTAGCCTGCTCCTTGGATCTACCTGCCTCTGTCCAAGACTCCCTGCACCAGCCTCCCAACCCAGGTTAACGTTGGGGGAACGATTCTCAAGGCACACACATCCACCTCACAAGCTTCACATCTGGCATAAAGAACAGGTTCATCTTGCCCTGGATTGCAGGCTACAAAAATACTTGGGTCTCAGCAAAAGATGGAGCAAGAATAACAAAAAAGAAACAGTTTGCACTACACACCTTCTGTTCTTCGGATGACACTATAATCTGAACTATTTCTCAGCCTGGCTTGCAATGGCAATCAACATGAGCTTCTTCATGCCAACCAGATTAGCCCACAGCTGGCCTTACCATCCCACCTAGCTTACTAGTATTTAAAAAAAGTAACTGTATGAAACTGTATGATATGCCTAGATTGACATTAATAACTGGCCAGATATGAGTGTGGAGAAATGAGAGAACTGACCAAACCATCAGGCTCTGGGTCTGAGTCACTGTTTGTCACTTTCCTAGCAGAGCCTAACCCTCAAGGCTCTTTCTTGGCTACTCTCTAGGGCTGGGTATCAAGCCATCCAGGACTGTGTAGCCAAGGAAAGGGGGTGTAGGGCATGACTTGACAGTCAGCTGCCATAAGCAGGGATTTTCTGCTCTGATGTGTGTGCTAATAATTTTCCTGTTGCTAATTTCCATTGCTCTTTTAGTTAAAAGCAGTGATCTCTTCTCATTTAAGTGACAAGTGGTGAGGTTTGCTGCTTTTGCTTTTCATATTATCTTGAGAAGAGAACAAAAGAATCCATATGGATAGGAGAGAAGGTTATAGATCAAACACTACTCGGACTAAACCCCTAGCATTTGATCACAATGCCAAGGGGGATATATACAGAAATGGAGCAACAGCAAGCATTCTAATGGCAGATAACTGCAAGAACCAGTACATCCAAGTTTACTCTCATTAGCTTTTACATTAACCATGAGAAAAATGCTCTCCCAGGCAGCTGAGGAGCAATATCCTGCCAACACAAAGTGGGAGCAGGTTGGTTTGCAACATTCTTCAGGGACTGTGCTGATCTCAGGGCAGGAGCAAAGCCAGTACTCTACAACTGACGTCCTGGCTCCATCTCTCACTAACCTAGGCCAATAGTCAACCTCTCAGAGCCAAGGTTTACTCATCTGTAAAATGGGAAGAGTGATAGTTGCAGAAACAGAGTAACTCACTGCAATAGAACCCATATGGGCTTTTGGACAAAGCTGGATCTGAATGTTGTCACTTACTGAGTAACCTTGAGTTACTTTATCTCTGTACATTCATAAAATGATGGTAATAATCTAGTGTGGGAGAGGTGTGTGGTGAAAACTGGGTAGCAGCTTAAATAAAGTGTTTATTACAATGTCAGGCATATAAGGCATGCGTATTAGTCAGGGTTCTCTAGAGGGACAGAAATAATAGGATAGATACATATAAAGGAGAGTTTATTAGGTAGTATTAACTCAGACGATCACAAGGCCCCATAATAGGCCATCAGCAAGCTGAGGAGCAAGGAAGCTGGTCTGAGTCCCAAAGCTGAAGAACTTGGAGTCCGATGTTCGAGGGCAGGAAGCATCCAGCATGGGAGAAAGATGTCGGCTGGGAGGCTAAGCCAGTCTAGCCTTTTCACGTTTTTCTGCCTGCTTTATATTCTGGCCACACTGGCAGCTGATTAGATGGTGCCCCAGATTGAGAGTGGGTCTGCCTTTCCCAGCCCCCTGGCTCAAATGTTAATCTCCTTTGGCAACACTTTCACAGACACCCCCAGGATCAATACTTTCCATCCTTCAATCTAATCAAGCTGAAACTCAGTATTAACATCACAGCATGTCCAATAAATGAAAATCATCTAGTAATACCGTGTTTTTGTTTACAATTTGCCTACAACATTGCTTATAACCTTGTGTTGAGAATTTTGCATGATTTATCTTATATTTGTTTTTGTTACCGAGCAAGAGCCCACTGTCTGATGCACACAGAAGTCAATACCATGGCACCAGTTTGTTTTTGTTGTTTTTGAGACAGAGTTTCACTCTTTTGCCCAGGCTGGAGTGCAGTGGTGTGATGTCTACTCACTGCAACCTCCACCTTCCAGTTTCAAGCGATTCTCCTGCCTCAGCCTCCCAAGTAGCTGGGACTACAGGTGTGCGCTACCACACCCCAGCTAATTTTTGTATTTTTAGTAGAGACAGGGTTTCACCATGTTGGTCAGGCTGGTCTCGAACTTCTGACCTTGTGATCCACCCCCACTTGGCCTCCCAAAGTGCTGGGATTACAGGCATGAGCCACCGCGCCCGGCCAGCATCCGTTTTTAAGAAAAGAAAAGGCTTTATTGCAAGGCAACTGGCAAGGAGACAGGAGGAAAAGCTCAAATGTATCTCCTTAAGCCGGGGGCTGGGACAGGGTTGTTTTTGTTTTTTGGGGGTTTTTTTAGACAGGATCTCATTCTGTCACCTAGACTGGAGTGCAGTAGTGCAACCAAGGCTCACTGCAGCCTTGAACTCTTGGGCTCAAGTGATCACCCTACCCGGGCCTTCCAAAGTGCTGGGATTATAGTTGTGAGCTGCTACACCCAGCCTGGGGGCAAGTTTTACAGGCAGAAGGTAATGAGGCATGATTGACTGGATCTTTCCATCGGGTAGTGCCAGGGCTTCCCATCCCTCGTTCCAAGCACTTGGCTGCCACCTCGGGTTGCACACTTGGTTTATCTTGGGCATGCTCAGGTTACGTAACCTGCAACCTTGGGTCCAAGGCAACTGAAAAACAACTCACACCTTTTATTACACAAAGTTGAACCAGATTGGGCTGGTTGTTTAATTAAACTTTGTCTAACTCTCAAACGAGTTTTATAAAGTAAAACACACTAATATATATTTCCATGTGCAAATATCGTACATAAAAAGTACTGTACTTGGAATCAACCCAAATGCCCATCAATGATAGGCTGAATAAAGAAAATGTGGCACATATACACCATGGAATACTATGCAGCCATAAAAAAGGATGAGTTCATGTCCTTTGCAGGGACATAGATGAAGCTGGAAACCATCATTCTCAGCAAACTGAC